>JAPYYM010001910.1:0-12904 GCA_028534135.1 Potos flavus
GACAGGTGTTGGCGAGGACGAGGAGAAAGGGGAACCCTCCTTTACTATTGGTGGGAATGCAAGCTGGAGCAGCCACTCTGGAAAACAGTATGGAGGTTCCTCAAAGAGTTGAAAATAGAGCTACCCTATGACCTACCTATCGCACTACTGGGTATTTACCCTAAGGATACCCTAAGGATACAAACCCTAAGGATTCAGGCACATGCACCTGAATGTTTACAGCAGCAATGTCCACAATAGCCAAACTATGGAAAGAGCCTAGATGTCCATCAACAGATGAATGGATACAGAAGATGTGGTATATATATACAATGGAATATTAGACAGCCATCAAAAATGATATCTTACCATTTGCAATGATGTGGATGAAACTAGAAGGTATTATGCTAAGTGAAATAAGTCAGTCAGAGAAAGACAATTATCAGATAATCTCACTGATATGAGGAATTTGAGAAACAAGACAGAGGATCATAGGGGAAGGGAGGGAAAATATAACGAGATGAAACCAGAGAAGGAGACAAACCATAAGAGACTCTTAATCTCAGGAAATAAATTGAGGGTTGCTGAAGTGGAAGGGGGTAGGAGGGATGGGGTGGTTGGGAGGGAAGGACACTGGGGAGGGTATGTGCTCTGGTGAGAGCTGTGAATTGTGTAAGACTGAGGAATCACAGACCTGTACCCCTGAAACAAATAATACATTATATGTTAATTTAAAAATATATTAAAAAATTAAAAATAAAACAAAAACTATACAGTAAATACCATTAAAAATAAATACATTTTTATTTAAAGGAAGATATAAATATGTTAAGGTAGAAAGAAGAAAATGTAAAATTCAGAAAAGAAACATGCAGTGAAAGGAGGGCAGGATAAAAAATAGACACACAGAGAGATGTCACATAATGAGATCAGCACAGGAAAAAGAGAATGCCAGAAACCCAGTGAAAATGAAGGAGATTGGGCTTTTCTACCAAATGTACGCCCCTCTTGTACTTTTTTCTGACTACGCAAGCAACCATCAACACATGCGAGATGAGGATGTGGCATATTCCACATATGGGTCCTGCTGCATATTCATGGGTGTGGTGATTGCATTGTTTGCCTTAATTCTTCAGTCTTCCCTTCATCCACACCCTTGTTATAGCCTCATCATGGTCAGAGTGTACTTCTCCATCCCTAACTTGGCGGACAGGTCTTACTTTATTTAGCCAATGTCTTGTGTGCCAAAGTGCCAGTAGGCCAGCTCTGAGCCCAGGCTTTTAGGGGCCTTATATATTTCTGTCTGTTCCCTTGTGGCCATGACATTACATTGAGGAAAAACATGTCCTGGGTAGCCTGCTGGTTCAGGGAGGCTGCATAAAGACCGAGAAGGATGAGAGACTTGTGTTGAAGACCTGAACCCTCAGACCTGCAGTGTCAAGCAGAGCCCAGCCTAAGTCAGCCAACTCCAGCAGACTGCAGGAATGGGAGCTAGCCAGCCAAGATAAGCAGAGCTTTTCCAGCCAAGCCCAACCTAGACTGTCAAATCTCACACAACCAGCAGACTGCATGAATAATGATCAAGGATTGTTATGGTAAGCCATCGAGTTTTCAGGTAGCTTGTTACATAATAATAATTTAATAATGAATACATTCAGCCGTCAAAGAGGATGGATTTGCCCAAGTCCTCAAGATCCTCCCTTCATGGAACAAATATGTATAAAGCATCCCCCCACACACCACGTGTCCAGCACTCAGTTCTGAGAATACAAGGAGGAATAAGGGGATCAGGGCCTTGCTTTTCCAGACTTTTGTCTAGTGAAGGGGAGACAAAAAGCAAAGGAATAAATAATGAAAATAAACAACAGATGCTACTATATCACAAGATGATTTATAAAATGACTGGCTGGCTGCTTTAGATTACTTGGACAGTGAGGGTCTCTTTGAAATGACATTTCAGTTTGCATCTAGCTGACATGATGAAGCCAGTTTTAATTTCCAGAAGTGGGATGCTCCAGCCAGAGGGAACAGCTAGTGCAATAGCTCTGAGTGGGAAAGAACTTCATGCCTCCAAGAAACAGAAAGGAAGCCTGTGGGGCTGAAGACATCTTGCTCCTTTTAGATAGTTAGTGCCTCTTTGTAACTGGAAAAATGTGTTTGCCTAAGTTGGCAAGCGGCCCATGTCGATTGCAATTTCACTATTCCAAAGGCCTAATTATCTTTAATAAACTTGGCTTGGATTTCAAATAAAAATGAAACCCCAACCTCACTCTGTTCTCATTTAAAACAGACATTCACGGCTGACTCCAATCTTCACTAATAAATGAGCACAAATGAAGTACAGCGACTAACATTGAGCTAATGGCCAAGAGGGGATGCCGGCCAGGCTTCTATTGCCAGGTTCAATGCTGAGAGAAGGAACATGGTAACAACAGATTTTCAGATTTGTCAGCTCTGTGGTTTTGCTCTTTCTAATTGACTTTTAATTTGGCAGAAGAGTTCAGTGTCTAAATGAACCAGAGTTTGCCTTCTGAGACACAAACAGATCTAAATGGCACCCAGAAGAAGTGATATTCTAGGTCGGACTGGGGCTTGAAGACTTTAGTGAATGTGGCTGCCTTTAAAAGAGAGCATGATTTCTTCTCAGGAAAGAGCTTCTCATTTAGATATTGGGAAAGAGTACACAGTTTACCTGATGGCACTTCACTCATTATTTGGTATCTTATTTGGATTATTTAACCTCTGTGAGCTACAGGTTTATGAAATGATGATGGTAATGACTAACCAGCCACAAGGGTAAAATAAATGGCGAAATAAGATAATATGGTTCTGAGTCTTGTATAAACTGTGAAGCACCATATACTTGTGAGGTATCTGAATTACTGAAGACATTATGCCCCATTGAGAGACATGATTGCTCTCTCTCCCCACTGGACAGGAAACCTGCAGTACAATATTTTGATGCATAAATGTAACATTTTGAAATAAACATGGCATATACTGATATTGTCCAAGTGATAACACTATTTTATAACTATTAATTAAAGAAAAAAAAATCTTCTGTTAGCCTAAGTAGAAACATAGTAAAAGGGTTTTTTCCCTAAATATTCCTGTATGGAAATTCTGATTGCATCTCATTATACATCAGCCATGATGAGCCTAAAATATGCAAAGTACAGCATTTATCTTTGGACTATATTTACATTTTGTTTATATGACAGTCTGACATATGAGCTCAAAATAAATATTTTAGAAATCTCCTCAGTGTCTCAAAATTCTTTAATTGATCCTTTTCCCAGCTAGTCATCTTTTTCAGTATTAACTTTCAATACCTGAGTTATAATTAGCAGCACATACACACTGTTCTCTTTATGAGGAAAGGCAGTTAATTTCCACAAGCCAAATGCTTAGTCCTAACAGCCCCAGGTCCTGGCTGCTGCTGGTATTCAGAAGTTATGATCTAGATCTTATCCTTGCTGTTGGTGGCACCACTAAGACCAGGCCACATCCCTTAGACTTTGGCTTCTGGGTTTCCTTCATTGACTTACTCTAAGAAATTAATACCAGTGTTGCCAACCAATTTAAAAATGTATGACATCAAAACCTCATTCTAAATGAAGTTTTCCTTGTAGAAATATGTTCTTCCTATTCTGATGGTTGGCATCGCATAGCCAACCATCTGGTTAAACATGTGTCTCAGCACACCTAGGGTAAGAAGACAGAAGTGGATCCAATATTTAGATTTATCATTCAATAGATGTAAGACTAATGATGTTTCACATTAGGTAAGGAATTTCTTCTTCACCAGATCTGTCATAAGACTCCTGTAGTGAGCTTTCTAGGACCGCATGAAATGTGATCCAATTTATGAAAAATCAATAGACAGTTTCCTTTTTGAGGATGTATTCAACACATAAAGAGTTGTCCCTTAGAAATTGTGCCTCCTGATTTTTTTTTTTGGAACAAGATTTGCCTGTCTGGAGTATGTGAGGGCAGGAGTTGGAGAAGGTTATAGTGTGCACTCAGATATTTGTTAATACATGTTAAATGAATGGAAAAACAAGTGGATGATTGGATGCACAGGAGGGTGGTTCCTGCTGATTCTTCTGCCCAGAGAGATCTCCATATTCTTTTCTTCCTAGTGAGGCTCCATCTATTCTCTGAGACCTGAAAGTAATAGTTGCTTATCCCCAAGCAAATCCTGTTCCATCCTCAAGATTCTCTCCTCCCCTTGGGTCCCACTTCCAGGGATGGGAGCAGTAATAGGAGTAATAAAGGAGGAGGAAGAGAAGATAGATTTACCAAGCATTTACTACTACAAGACGCTGGGCTGATTCTTTCACACTCATTATTTTACTGAATCCTTACAAGAGCAATTAATCATCATTGCTCTGTACATGATCATCCTGAGGCTTTAAGAGGTTTTTAAATTACCCAGAATTACCCAGTTAGTAAGTGTTGGAAGGTGAAGTCGAAACTTGGGCCAAACTCAATGTGGAGCTATAATGCAAAACCACCACCCTTTGCTTCCATGTCATACTTTATTAGAATTATTAGACTTTATTGTGTTTCCATCTCTCCTACTACCATCTTGAAGACAGGCAAGTGTCCCTGTTGTTCTAAAGTTTGGCTAGTACTGAGTGTACAGTGCATGTTTATTAACTGGGTAAGAGAAGGTGGTATATTTCCTAGAGTAAGAACAGGCTTATGGTGATCTCAGCTGGGCCTCTGTGGGCAATTCTGGAGGTGGCCAGTGGAAACAAGGTTGGGGTCCAACCTAAATGGACCTGCCAATTCCAATACATGGTGGGAATCAGGTAAGTGTCATTTTAGTGTGAAATCAGGCTGGTTTCAGGGTCAAGGGGCCCTTCTGCCCTGGGCATTTCACAATTTCTTTACCATACTTCCCGGTGCCTGATATATTTAGTTAGATGTTTACATAGCAGAGTTTACTCGAGCAAAGAGTGAGTATGCCCTTTCTGTGGCAAGCAGATGAGCTTATTGAGACTGACACAAGTCAGATTTGATCTCAGTGGCTCTTTTATCTCCTGGTGGCACTTTGAAAAGCCTTATTTACTCAAGATGAACCCTGGCTTTCAATAGCAATGGGAGCACGTCCCTCAATTCACTCTCTATGAACACTGGGGATAGCTCAGTCCCACTCACACTCCTGCTTGTCCTTGTCTGTGCCACCTCAAGACAGCCACCACTGTCTATTCATTGCATTTCTTGGTCCTATACACTCCCTCAGATATCCCTATCTTTTAATAGTCAAGAAATGCACATGTCCTCGTCAAGTTGCACTGCAAATAAGAATGACTCCTAATAAGGAGTCATATGCAGACATACGTCTCTGCATATGTCTTTGACTTACCAAATGATCTTTTTGTTTAATTACACTTTCCCTATATAGGTATACTGTATTTTATCTTGGAGAAAAAATCCACTTAAATCTTTCATATTTAGAAGATAAGAAGTGTGCAGGATGTCACTAAAGTATTTATTTTTAGCAAAAGGCACTTAGCATCTACTAAATACCTGTTAGTGGGCTGAGCACAGGACTGTGGAGATGAATGGGACAGTATCCGTGCTCCCAGTGCCTGCTGCTTTATAGGAGGTCAAAACAATAAACAATCACAAACTGATTGAAATGAGGATAGTGCTGGACTTGCACACCCACTGCTAGGGTTGATTAGGAGGTGGTGAATCATGAAGTCTTCCAGGTGGGCATACTAGGGATAATTTCTCAGTACAGCAAATACATATTGAATGCCCATTACAATCCAGGCACAGAGAATGTGACAACAGATGCAACAGTGTTCCTGCCTTTGAGGAGCTTACAATCTAGTGGACAGAAAGATTAGCAAACAAGTCATTACACTTCAACTCAACAGGAGCTGCAAAAAACTCTGATTCTTTGAGACTTAGGTCACTGAATTATAACATCCTCACACTCCAGCCCCACCACATCACTGTTGTATACTTGTACTGGCCATTCCTTCCCATCCATCAGAGATTTGGATATCTGACTCATGCACTTCCACTTCATCCCAACCTCTACCTTTTATGTAGGCACCTACCTCTCAGTTTCTAACATCCTCATCCCTCTCTTCCATTTTCCTCCTGACACCTGCTCCCAGGGCATAGCCAGGATCCTGTGATGACTCAAAACTCCATGGCCATTAACCTAAATTCCAGCCCTTGGTCTGACTGTAAACACCTCTCCTTTCTGATATTTTCTTTGATATATCTTTTAAGACTCTTTATTGACTATTTCTAGGGACCTCTGGCTCTGTGAGCAGAAGGGGTAGGTATTTTGCCATCCCAACCACTTCAGCATAAATGGTCTTGCTGCCATTCCCTGCCAAAGTACTTAGTACACTGGATATGTAGTGGACATCCATCCATTCTAGGTAGAACTTTATTGAGCATGTAAGTGCCAGACACAGTGGTAGACCAGACGGGCAGAACCAATAGAGCTCAGACCTTATAACCTGTGGGTGACCAAGCATCTGAATCCATTATCCAGAAGTCACCTCTACACTCATTCATAAGAAATTATTCTTGTTGCTGGGAGTTAAATACACTTGCTTTCTGTTCAATTCTCTTCAGGCTCCAGAAAGTGGAAGATCATGATTTGTCCTATTAAGATTCTGATTTGTTTGATTCCTTTCTATTAAAAACTGCTGGGGTGAACTGGCTGAGAAACGTATTTGCAAGCACCATCTAGGTATTTAGGTAGGTCTGTCTTTGCTTGTTTATATTTTCTACACTTCATATTTTATACAAGACTCCCTAAATTCCCAATGGAATTGAAGGGCTTGCCCCAACTCTGGGGGTGGGGGTCCAGGGAAGCCAGGCAAACCAGGAAAACCCAGCATAAGCACATGGTCTTAATAGTGACTGGGTAATATTAAGGCACTGAATAATGATTTCAAAGTAAGAGGAAAAGTAGTTCATTTTTATGTCATTCTTCAGATGAGGATCAGTGGAAGAAATGGGTCTGGGTATATGTATGAGCCCCCTTGTCAGGTATTACAGCAGTCAGAGTAGCCTGTAAAAGATTTTGATCAAGCCAAGCACATGCCTATTCAAACCCTACAACCTTCTCCTATCTCCAGCATTAAGTCCCAGTCTTGAGCAGGGCCTACTTGGCTCTGTGTGATCTAGCCCTTGCCTGCCTCCTTCTTACTCACTAGACATCAGCTGCAATGGTAGCCTCCTGGTCTTTCTCACAGGATCAAGTTCATTTTTGTCTTCATACGCTCTGAATTTGCTTTTCTCCTGCTTAGAACTCCTTTCCCCTAGATCCTCCTATTTCTGGTTCCTTCCAGAAAATAGGTCTCATCACCCACTGTAGTTGCTCCTAGCCTCTGATTCCCCATTGTGTCATCCAGTTTCTTCAAATGCTTGGCATGTACCACAGTTGAAATTCTCTTTTGACTTACTTATTTCAGTTAATTTATTATACTTATTCCATACCATCTTAGATTATAAGCCCTTTGGGAGCAGAGATCTGGCTTATCTTGGTCATCATTGACTAGTCAGAGCCTTGAATGATCTCTGGGACATATTTGAAACTCAGTACATATTTTTGGAAAAAGTGAGTTTGGAAAAGATGAGTAAGTCTTCCATCAAAATGCCTTCCTATGCCATAGCATTTAATCCATACATAAATGTGGTTTATGAAGTAATTAATCAAAAACTTTGCTTATCAAGCACCACCAATGGCAGGCCAATATGGAATTCTCACAACACTAATGAACATTAGTCTTCCTCAGCAACATCCAGACACTTTTTTGGCTCAAGTGTTTCTGAGGTGCAATTAGGTGGGGAGAATACCACCAGTTACCCTGTGGTCTCCAATCACAAATAAGCACAGTCCTGGTGGGGTTCCCAGGAGGGCAGAAGCTAGAGGGCCCCTCCTCTTTGGGCTGCACACAGATTATTAGGTGACTGTTTTCTACCAAGAACAGCCTAATTTACCTAGAGATGGTGGTAAAGGAACAATGGAGAATGATTCCACTGATAACAGGCTAAAGAACTGTTGATGTTGGCAGAAAGAAAACAGTGTTTTTTCATAGTGGTCCAGAGTTTGAAATATCCAGTCTTTAGCCAAATGTTCAGGCAGATCATGATTTTTAATGGGCTTAGTTGTGTAACCCCAGAGGGAAAAGTACCATATGAAGACACATGTATGCATTTCAAAGATGTGCTCAAGGCACAACACACATGCACCTTGGATGAGCCAAGTTTTTATTTGCATATTACATGTGGCTACAGACACAAAAGCCTGCCTTTCAAATGCACTCTGTGCATTTTACATTTTTTTCTACTAGCTAATGTAAACAAACGTTAAGGGATCATAAATTCTTGGATTAACATCAGCCAAGATATCTTGAGCACATATAAATTTAAATGGCTGTGTTGATTACATTTCCACTTAGATAGTCAGACCTGACACATTAAAGGAGACAAGGATTTAGGGGGGGAAAAAAAGTTTGTCCTTAGGATTTGTTACAGCGTCTGAAAAATAGTATCTGAATTTTTTTAAAAAATTACTACCATAGGACTTACTACATGCCAGGCAATTTATATGCATGATCTTGTTTTATCTTTACAGTGAACCCAGGAAGTGTTTTACCAGCAAGGATTCAGTCAAGGCACAGATTCTGCCCAAGATCACACAGCTGGTGATGCTGACATAGATTCCAGGCCAGGCAGTCTGAACAAAGAGCCCACACTCTTAGCAACTCCACCCCACTGCCTCCTCAAATCCTAGACCATCGGTGTTCATAAACACCGATATATTCTGTGTCTCAGAGTATCACTAGTGACTGCTTCCTAAAGCTAAATCAACACCATTGTTAATATTATTCTTCGCAAAAATCAGTGGATGCAGGCTTAGCCCCATGATAATGTAATTCTCGTCCTTAGACAGGAAGGTGGCAGGCCGGCCCAAGGGAAATGTGCATTTCTCCATTCATTTACTCATCCAATGCCTATTGTGTACAATATACTAAATGCCAACAATGTCATGGTGAAGAAGTTTATATTCTAATATCTAATGCATGCCAATCCAATGATAAATTAATATATTAAAACTATGACAAAGGGATAAAGGGAAAGCTATAGCACAAGGGGGCCTCTGATCCTGTCCAGGGGATTCATAGGCACCTCCCTGACAGCTGAGACCTGAAAGCAAAAAAAAAAAAAAAAAAAAGGTAGTCTTGAGATATAGGGTACAAGGACAGGCAGAGACAACAGCCCAGGAAAAGTCCTCGGGCAGGAGCAACTGAGCCTGTTCCAAGACTGAAGGAAGGTGGGAGGGGTCAGAGTGCTGGGGGAAAAGTCAAGAGAGAACAGGGCAGGACTAAGAGGAAGGTAGACACCCAGTGTGACTCATTGGTCTCTGCTGAAGGCCATTCTTAGCACTTTCCCTGGATTAGCTTCTCTGAGGCTTCTAAGCACCCTATAAGGTAGATACTATTATGATCCCCTTTGTACAGATGAGGAAAATGTTACCCAGAATTAATCAATTTTGTCCATGGTCATACAGCCAGCAAATGGGGGATTTAAACCTAGTCACTCTGGCTCAGAGCCTTCACTATTAACTACTTGGCTAAATTGCCCTGACACCAGGAAATCAAGGCACAGAGAAGTTAAATAACTTTCCCAAAAATCACACTATGAAGGAATGGTGGAACCATTCAAACCTAGAAACTGGGCTACTTCCCACAGCCCTAGGCTGCCCCATGGCTAATTCTAGATGCCAACTACAGGAACTAGGGGCTCTTCAGAGGGGTGGAGGGGCACATACCAACTTTGCTAAGTGAGCAATGCCTTCTCCAGGGCTGAGAAGACTGCTGTTGACAAAATGGCAGAAGAATGAATGACTTCCAAGGTCTTTACATGCTCCACCCACCCTCTGAGCCAGATAGAAATGCCGGAGAAGGACCTGGCCTGAGCAGAGTGCCCAGTTCTTTCCCTGGACCTCAGCATGTTTCTCTTTGTTCAGGAAGCAGTTCTTAATATTCCTGTTTTTCTGGTAGGAAGAGCAGCATCTCAAATGTCTTCAAATTGGAAACCCATGGAACAGAGAGATTTTTCCAGAGACAATTAAAACAAAACGGCTCAACTTGAATTATTTTCCCCAAAACGTACATGTTTTTACCAGGTCTTTTTTCTCTGTGGCTTGCCAACACTTTGCTTGTGGAACAAGGGAACTGGGTCCCTCCTTTTTTTTTTTTTTTTTTTTTTAAGATTTTATTTATTTCTTTATTTGTCAGAGAGAGAGAGAGCACAAACAGGTAGAGAGGCAGGCAGAGGTGGAGGGAGAAACAGGCTCCCCGCGGAGCAAGGAGCCCGATGCGGGACTCGATCCCAGGGCCCTGGGATCATGACCTGAGCCGAAGGCAGCTGCTTAACCAACTGAGCCACCCAGGCCTCCCTGGGTCCCTCCTTATAGCCTGATATTTGAGATGGCGGAGATTTCTGCCAACCCCTTTGCCAGAGATATTCTATTAGTCTTGGATGTTTATGGGCTAAGAGAGAGCTCCCTTCATGGGCATCTGGCAAGGTAGAGGAATAAAAAAATAAAAAACATAGCATGCTGCTTCTGCTGTTGCCTGGCACTCAAAGGCTGTCATGCAGTCTGGCATTACATCTAGGCAACAAGACTGACATCCCATCAGCCAAGGGACCAAGAACAAATACTTCTTTCTCATTACCATTTCATCCTTCTCTCTTATTTTTGGAGGGGGCTTCTGGGCAGGGGAGTGTGTACCAGTAGACCACCAAATGGGCTCCCAGGGCAACACTTAAATTTCTTTTTTTGTTTCTACAGATACCAAATAAACCTGTCTCCTGCAAGTGGCCTCTGGCCTTTTCTGGCAGGAAGCTTCCTCTGACTGCAGACATCTCAAAGCACCATCCCAGGATCCCATGCTAAGCCAAACCTCCTGTTTAGCACTTAGCAGAGAAATTCTTGATTTTTCCTCTAGGACTTTGGAGTGTCTACTTGCCCTTGGACTAATGCTATGAAGCGCGGTGGTGAGAAGAGCCTGTTGTTTCCTTTGTACTACCAAACCCCTGCCTGGCTAAAAAGGTGTGGAGTCTTTCTCCTGCTGCATGTGAAAGCAGAAGCTCCTGCCCCTTCCTCTAATGAGGGCTCTCGTCAGGAACCCTGAAGACTTGGCTTCACACTTCACCTGCCTGCTGGACGCATCATACCCAAAAGTGTTTATATTTTACTGTGGCAGTAGGACTGCTCACCTTAGAGCTGATCAAGTTGATTTTTTTAAAATTCCTTATCTCTTTTTTTCTCCTCTTCTTCCTCTCAGGTTTGACCATTTCTTCACTAGGTACAAAAGAATGAAGAGTGGGGAGGAGGGAGATAGGCAGAGACAGTGCTTCTTGTTCTTCCCCTTCCCTTCCAGCCTTGGGAGCCCCTACTGTTCTCACTCAGAAAGTTCCTAAAGGCTGAGCCCATTGCCTCTTACCAGAGTGAAGAGGGGAGAATTCTTCCTTTATGTTTGATTCACAGATTATAAAAGTCATAGAAGATGCTCCCTTGGAATTCTGGAACATGTATTCAATTAAACATCAAGCTCTGTCCAAATACAGTCCATCTTCTGGGTCAGGATCCCCTTGCTGTCTGGTTATTTGGATTTCAGCCATGTTAGAAATCTATCCAATTAGGTCATCTCACTCACTCCCTTCACTGCTGAACCAAGGATATTTGGCAGAACTCAGAAGACATTTTATGGCTCTGTGGAGCTGCTTGATGCTGAACCTAACCAGAGGTTTCGGTTGTTACTTAGTATAACAAAATGACTCAACTGTCTCTCACTCCTGGGAAGCTAGCAGAGTACAGAAGTATAGCTCTATCAAGTCATACACTTCTTGTACAGAGAAACTTCCTATTCAAAGGGACAGATATTACATTGGAGGTTGCAGGTAAACAATTATAAGCCTGATTTTGGCCCTTAAACTGCAGAATCACTCTCATATTAAGTCACCCTCCTATAGATGCATGTGTTCATAATTCATGAAAAGACAACCTACAGATGGTAGAAATACTTCCAAGTCATATGTCTGATATGGGTTTAACATCCAGAATATATTAAGAACTCCTACCACTCAACAAATAGACAACCCAACTAAAACATGGGCAAAAAAGACTTGAAAAGACATTTCTCCAAATGGTCAGTAAACACATGAGAAGATGTTCAACATCATAGGTCATTAGGGAAGATAAATCAAAACCACAGTGAGATACTACTTCACAGCTGCTAGGATGGCTAAAATAAAAAGGACAGGTAATAAGAAGTGTTGATGAGAATGTGAAGAAATTGGAACATCCTCTTCCCTGCCCCTGGCTGCACGACTGCTGGATTGTTGGTGGGAAGGTAAAATAGTGCAATCACTATGGAAAACAATTTGGCAGTTCCTCAAAAAGCTCAACATAGAATTACCATAACCCAGGCATTTCATCCCTGGGTATATACCCAAAATAACTGAAAGCAGAGACTCAAACAGAGAGTTCTATGCCGGTGCTCATTGTAGCACCATTTACAATAGCCAAAAGGTAAAAACAACCCAAGGGTCCAATAAATGAATGGATACACAAAATGTATTATGTACATAAAATGGAATATTATTCAGCTGTAAAAAATGCAGTTCTGACAGATGCTATATTGATGAACTTTGAAAACATTATCCTTAGTGAAATAAGCCAGACACAAAAGGACAGATGTTATATGACTCATTTATATGAAATGTTGAGAATTGGTAAATTTAGAGAGACAATAAAGGTTACCAGAGGCTGGAGGGAGGGAAAAATGGGGAATAACTGTTTAGCAGATTAGAGTTTCTGTTTGGGGTGATGAAAATGTTTTAGAAACAGTGATCATGCTTGTACAAC
>JAPYYM010001911.1:0-12904 GCA_028534135.1 Potos flavus
TGCCTGGATAATTGTTACCCTGAATTCCCTTTCTGACATACTGTTTATGTCCATGTCCAATAGTTCTGAGGGAGAGGGCACAGTCTCTGGGTTTTTCCTCTGTTGGGTGTTCCTCCTCCTAGTCATTTTGATGAGAGGTGGATGGGAAGATGTATAGTTGAGTATAGCCCCCATGATTCAGGCACGGTGCACCCTCTCCGCTGCTGCCTTCTGCTCCTGTAGAGATCCAGAAATGAAAACTCTTACTTCTCAGGCTGATCTCATGGTTTTCCACGTGTTCTGGTAGATATCCAGCTCACTTTAGGGGACCGGTTGTAACAGCGTTTCCTACTTCTCCGCCATCTTGCCCTCCTCCCCTAATATAGTTTTAAAGTAAGGAGGAACATGGTGACTTCAAGGTTATTGTGAAATATATGACTAACAGTTCAGGTCATTTTACATGGAATACATTTTTTATTGTTTTTCCCTTGACATTGCTACAAATGAAACCTGAAGGAAATGTTCTAGAAATAATGCATACAATCTAAATATTGCTACAATATTGAATATTTAGGAAACAATTACTATTCTCTCCAGTAGTTCTAGGTAGGCTATGGCAAACCAAGACATGTTTAATGGAATTAAAGTACATTTATTGTAGTTCCCATTGTATTCAACAGGTGTACTTGGGACAACTAATGAGTCCACTGAAAAAACATCAAGTCACTCCTCATACTATAAAATGAATTCCAGCTGATTAAAACTTTAAATATAAAAAAAAGAGAGGTGGATCAAGTGTTTGAGAGTGATTCCAGGAAGGAGGGGTGAGTGGACACGAGGAGGGGTGGATAAGGCACTGACCATGGATAAGTTAAGATTACTTAGAAGCACACCAAGAGGCTGCGGAGTGCATGTGTGTGCACGTGTGTGCCAGGGCTGGGGCTCACAGAACAAGAAGAAGAAGTGATGTTCTCCTCAGTCAACAAGGATTCACTGAGCCCTTCTGTGTTAGGTGCAGCTGCTGGGCATCTTCTGGTGCCAAGCCCAGATTCCTCTGTGAGTCTGGGACAGATGAAGAAATTGAGGCACAGAGAGGAAAAAGCTTTTATCTCTGGATATTTCCTCTCAGATTCATGTCTCTGCACCTCCTTTCTTGCAAAAAAAAAAAAGTGGATTTTCTACTTGTAGAGTGCCCAGGCATCGAGTAGTCATTTAATGGGCTTTGCCTGCAGTTTATGGTGACCAGAGCTAGGAGTCCCCTTCTGGATTCACTGACCATAACCAGGTTCCCCACTCCACTGCTTGGGCACTCTATTGATTCTGGCACCCCCATTATTTCCATGACTTCTAGGATCCTGAGATCACACTGACTGATCTAGAATTCTGCCCTTTTCATCCCCTGAGCCCCTTTCAGACAGGGATGTCACTCATTGGAGCAGATTTCTAAGGATTCTGAGTTTGCCCTCTGGGGCTATATCACTTTCTGGTAGCCAGCTTATGGAGGCTTCCTCCCCCCTCCATTTATTTCTGGATATCTCCTCTCAGATTCATGTCTCTGCACCTCCTTCCTTGCAAAAAACAGCAGATTTTCTACTTGTAGAATTCCAGATATTTTTTTCTTACATCTCAGGCTGAGTTTATGGGTATTCAGAATGGTTTGATAGTTACCTAGATAAATTCAAGGGTCCATATGAAAGGAGATTGCCTACTTACTACCATCTTGCCTCAATTAATTCACTCATAACTTAATTCACCATGTGAAACACTGACAACTCTTTATACTTTTTCCTTTTGTAGACTTTAATACTTTATACAAGTGAGTTACACTTATTACCATAAAAATGCCATGAAATAAAAAGCTCTCAGACCATCTTATAGCACAACTCTCTAATTTTACAAATGCATGGAGATATTAAGCAACTTGATTGCTTAATGGTTACAATACTTAGTGGTTACAATACTAGTTACAGATAGATTTAGGACTTAGAACTTAAGTCTTCTACCACTTATTTCTGAGCTGATCTTATGTCATGTGGCTTCAATAGGTTGAACATTGGTCTCATTACATAAGTTAAAATATGTTTCATTGTATGTTTTTCAGGGTCAAAGTATTTTTGGGCTTGATGTCATTGAAACACCAGAAGGAGACAAGATGCCACAGCTGATTGTTCAAAAGGAGTTAGATAGGGAAGAGAAGGATACGTATATAATGAAAGTAAAGGTTGAAGATGGTGGCTTTCCTCAAAGATCCAGTACTGCTATTTTGCAAATAAGTGTTGCTGACACAAATGACAACAGCCCAGTCTTCAAGGAGGATGGGATTGAAGTCAATATACCAGAAAATGCTCCTGTAGGTACTTCAGTGACACAACTCCATGCCACAGATGCCGACATAGGTGAAAATGCCAAGATTCATTTCTATTTCAGCACTCTAGTCTCCAACATCGCCAAGAAGCTATTTCACCTCAACACCACCACAGGACTTATCACAATCAAACAACCACTAGATAGGGAGGAATCACCAAACCACAAGTTACTAGTTTTGGCAAGTGATGGTGGATTGATGCCAGCAAGAGCAATGGTTCTAGTAAATGTCACAGATATCAATGATAATGCCCCATCAATTGACATAAGATACATCATTAATCCAATCAATGGCACTGTGGTTCTTTCAGAAAATGCTCCACTCAACACCAAAATTGCTCTCATAACTGTGACAGATAAAGATGCTGACCATAATGGCATGGTGACATGCTTCACAGATCATGAAGTCCCTTTCAGATTAAGGCCAGTATTCAGTAACCAGTTCCTCCTGGAGACTGCTGCATATCTTGATTATGAGTCCACAAGAGAATATGCCATTAAATTACTAGCTGCAGATGCTGGCAAACCTCCTTTGAATCAATCATCCATGCTCCTTGTCAAAGTGAAAGATGAAAATGACAATGCTCCTGTTTTCACCCAGCCTTTCATAAGTCTTTCTCTTCCTGAGAATAACTCTCCTGGCACCAAGTTGACAAAAATAAGTGCAACGGATGCAGACAGTGGGCACAATGCTGAGATCAATTATCTGCTAGGTGTTGATGCTCCATCTGAATTCAATCTGGATCATCATACAGGCATTCTGACTGCAGTGAAGAAACTGGATAGAGAAAAACGGGAAAAATATTCCTTCACAGTTCAGGCAAAAGATAATGGGATGCCATCCTTAATAACCAATGCCACAGTTTTAGTGACCATTCTTGATCAGAATGACAACAGTCCAATTTTTACTCACAATGAATACAACTTCTATGTCCCAGAAAACCTTCCAAGACATGGCACAGTAGGACTGATCACTGTAACTGATCCGGATTATGGAGAAAATTCTGCAGTCACTCTCTCTATTTTAGATATGAATGATGACTTCACCATTGATCCACAGACTGGTGTCATACAACCAAATATTTCATTTGACAGAGAAAAACAAGAATCTTATACTTTCTATGTAAAGGCTGAGGATGGTGGTAAGATACCACATTCTTCAACTGCCAAAGTGACCATAAATGTGGTTGATGTCAATGACAACAAACCAGTTTTCCTTGTCCCTTCTTCCAACAACTCCTATGAATTGGTTCTACCATCCACTAATCCAGGCACAGTGGTCTTCACAGTACTTGCTGTTGACAATGATACTGGCATAAATGCAGAGCTTCATTACAGCATTGTAGGAGGAAACACAAAAGGTCTGTTTATAATTGACCAAACAACAGGCAACATCACACTAAAGGAGAAATGTGTTGTTACAGACCTCGGTTTACACAGACTGATAGTTAAAGCTAAGGACTTAGGACAACCTGAATCTCTCTTCAATGTTGTTATTGTTAATCTATTTGTGAATGAATCAGTGACCAATACTACATGGATTCATGAACTGGTGCACAAAAACATTGAAACACCAGTGACCCCAAATATTGAGACAACTGATGCATCCTCACCAACCAGTGACTATGTCAAGATCTTGGTTGCTATTATTGCTGGCACCATAACTGTCATCCTTGTTATTTTCATTACTGCTGTAGTAAGATGTCGCCAATCACCACACCTTAAGGCTGCTCAAAAAAACAAGCAGAATTCTGAATGGGTTACTCCAAATCCAGAAAACAGGCAGATGATAATGATGATGATGATGAAAAAGAAGAAGAAGAAAAAGAAGAAGAAGAAGCATGCCCCTAAGAACTTGCTGCTTAACTTTGTCACTATTGAAGAAACTAAGGCAGATGATGCTGACAATGATGGAAACAGTGTCACACTAGACCTTCCCATTGAGCTGGAAGAACAAACCATGGGCAAGTACAACTGGGGCACTATACCTACTACCTTCAAACCTGACAGCCCTGATTTGGCCAGGCACTACAAATCTGCCTCGCCACAGCCTGCCTTCCAGATCCACCCTGAAACTCCCCTGAATTCAAAGCACCACATCATCCAGGAACTGCCACTTGATAACACCTTTGTGGCCTGTGATTCCATCTCTAAGTGTTCTTCCAGCAATTCTGATCCTTACAGTGTTTCTGAGTGCAGCTATTCAGTGACAACTTTCAAAGCTCCTGTGTCTGTACACACTAGACTGGTAGGTAATCCAAGTTTCTAACTAACCTTTCTAACTTTATTTTATTTTTTAAAATTATTTTCAGTTGAAGTAGAATTTTACAGAATCTATTGTATTGACTCCAACAATCAAAATTATTATATTCTGCAGAAGTATCAAAATAAATATATGGTTTCATTTTAAGTTTAGTAGAAAATCAGGGTAAAATGATGCCTGATGGTAGGAAAATTGGGTGCGGAATGATGACTATAAAGGGGCAAAGCTGTCAGCAAATGGAAGTATGACACTTCTTGCTAGAGAATATACTAGAAAGACCCTAAAATAAAGGTTTTGACACTGTCCTCAGTATCGTTATGGGCATGAGGATCAACACAGTCAGTGCTAGATACATCACAGTAAAGCTTTTTAGAATCTGATAAGAAGGTCTTGATGCTAAATGGTGTTGAGAATCCCAGCTTCACTTGGGAAATCTGTGTCAGCTCAAGAAAATAAAATAGTATCAAAATATCCTCTCTACCCACTATGCTTCCAAACTGCCACAGTGAAAAGAGAATGTTATTTTTAGATTAGGAACCCACCATTATTCTTTTTATAAAATCTTTATTTGCACAGTGTAACAAGAATGGGATTAGAAAAATAAAGGAATGTTACTCATTCTCATCTTCAAGCCAGAACATGAACTATATACAAGATCTCTATTTTGGACACCCGATTAAATATTTGCATATTTGTGTAAGGTATTGAAAGCCCTCCAGGAGACATTTTTAAAAGATAATGGCTTTTGGATAATGAAATATGTTTGCTTTCTTTAATGGGCCTGAAGGAAAGTATGGGTGTATTAAGACCCAAGAAATCTATGTATAATAATTTAAAACCCAACAAACTTATGAAAACAAGAGTTTATACAGTGATTTTTATCTGTATTCTGTGGAAAAATGATAACAAATTTATCTAGAAATTCATAATAAATAAAATGATTTAAGTATGATTACTTCTTTAATAAAGTGAAGCTAATAGAATTTATCTAGATCTTTTCTCCGGAAATTATATCACATGTTGATTTTATTGTTTTGTTTGTGCTACTTTTAAAAAAGATCTTCATCTCAGTTTCAGTGAATAAAGGCTTTTGAAAACCTATTCAGGCTTAATAAAAAGGTTGTAATGTTAAGTCAAGCCTGGTATCTTTTCACCAAAGTTATAAATACTAAAGCTATCAGAATTCAAAATAACAATGAAAATAATAATTTGCCATAATTCAGGAAATCGTTTTAAGAATTGAGGTCATTCAAGAATACACATATTTAAATTATACAATAACAAGGACCATTCTTAATCACACAGTGGAAATAAGCTCCCACTCCAGTTGTGGATGCATTTTTGTTACAATAGGTGCATAATTATGTTATTGCAGACAGTAAAACAAAACTTTATTCTCTGTATACAGAGTTCTGTTATGCTTTGAATGAGTTTACAAGGTACAAGTTGTTAGATGCCTAACTTCTCCTGAAGTTTGTATTTATTTATGTGTAATTGTTCATAAAGGGGCTATCATTTTCTAATTTTTACTGCTATTATTCTATTTATTGTAAACATTTCTCAACAGGAAATTATCTTTTATGAACAACAATTTCTGTGTGTTATGCATCTTTGTGTGTGTGTGTGTGTGTGTGTGTGTGTGTATGTGTTTTGTGTATCTTAATAGCACTTTTACCTGGACTAAATTTATGGCTCACTTAAAAATGTATACAAAGGGGGGGGGGTTTGTGAATTACATTAGCAGATTATCATTTGTGCTAGATTGGCTCATGAAGTTTGTTAAAAGAGTAAATTCTGGTTTCAGCAGTTTTTGAAGGCATGGAGATGTTTTCTGGGCTAAATTTATTTTACTTGAGAATATGAATGTAGAGTAAGCAAGATGTAAAGGAAGAAAAATTGAAATATTTTTCAAATATCCTCTTTTTATTTTTATTTTTTCATATTTTGTAATTCTTAAAAAGTCAAATAAATTAATAACTTTTTCCACACTGACATTTTCTTTTATTTAGCTAAGAGATCTTTTCCTAAACACATAACAAATAACTTCATGAGATAGGCAAAATATGAGAAGTAACTGCTAATTAGAATAAGTTCTTGGTTATCCCTAGGTTTTTATGAGCTAAAAAGACCATCTTACAATCAACTTATTTTCAGATAATTTATTTTATATTTTCACATCCTAAAAAATAGATAAATTATATATTTTCTGTCATTGGTTCACATTATTAAATTACTACATATCTGCTGGACATGAATTGATAAACAGGCAAATTAACATATTAAAAATAATTTGATTCCTATATTTTGTGCTACATTTGCAATATTTTTCATTCTTTCTATATATTCTTCAATTTCTGATTAATGCCAGGAGAGGCATCTTATATTTACTGATGTTGCAGAATACTAAGATAAGTGAGCACTGAAGAAGAATACATGTATTTAAAACTTTCAATATAGTAGGTGTCTTCTTTTTAAAGAAACATCACACAAAATGGGAAAAATGTCAACTAACACAACAAAAATTCATTGTTGCTTAAGGAAATTGACAATGAAATAAAATATTGTTAGCAGAAGGCAAAATGTTCCAATTGATTTTTTTTTTTGTTCCAATTGATTTTAAACAAAATGTGAAATACATTTTCAAAAGGAGACTTTTGAGTGATATTTACATTTATCTCATTACTCACCTAAATAGAAAAGGAAAGTAAAGAAATGAAATGGTTGTAGTAGGCTGTAATATATAAGGAGATTTATCAGAAATTTCATGTTTTCAACAGGGAATCAAATATTTTCTATAATTATTTTGTCTCAGATGTTCTGAAAAATGATAAAATATTCACTAGAAATATATCTGTTTTGGGGCACCTGGGTGGCTCAGTTGGTTAAGCGTCTGCCCTCGGTTCAGGTCATGATCCCAGGGTCCTGGGATCAAACCCCACATCAGGCTCCCTGCTCAGTGGGGAGTCTGCTTCTCTCTCTCCCTCTGTCCCTTGCATTCTCTCTCTCTCTTTTTCAAATAAATAAATAAAATATTTAAAAAAGAGAAATGCATCTGTTTTACAAAACCATTTATACCTTGGAAATATGATGGTCTTCTTTGGTATAAATTTTTACAAGTATTCTGAAAGGCATTTTGGTATATATTGTAGGAAAAAGGAAAAACATGAAATTTAAAAGCTCATTCTACATTTACCTCCAATTAACACCTCTCAGAGCATGCAGATAGCATTTGGCTGATATGACAAGAAAAACAATAAGTATAACCATTTTAGAATCAATTTTGAAATTGTCATGTAAAAGACATACTGCCAAATCAAGTTTGGCTTAGGATACCTCCCCCATCAAAATACTGTGAAGACTACACTTGAAAAATAAGGGAGAATAAAAATGAGAGTACCACTTTATGAGGGCCTTCTATGTACTAGTAGTCACTGTGTTAGACATGCATTTGAGGTACTTTATTCCAAAAAAAATCTAACCAATTTCTGTGATTGGAGTTTGAGTAGTTTTGCAGTTTCAGAAGTAGGTAAAATGAATAGTGGAAGGTTTATAAGCTAATTCACGAATGTAACCATGTGTAGGTATTATACATGGATTCAAAATGATAGCAGGAGTCTCAGTTAGCTTGGAATAGAATTGACACTAACTATTAAATTCAATAAATTTGATTTTGTTATTCTATATTGCTTGGCAACTAAGACTCCTAGAATATAACCGTCTGATTTTGATAACCTGTTATTTTTCTTGTCCTAGATTGATTCAGGGTATCAACTACTGAAATCTGCAGTGAGATATAAATTTATAGGAACAACATAATTCCATTCCTCTTCCAAAAATTCCAATAATTTGTGATTTCAAAATTTGGTGAGATCATTGATTTTGTAACCTGGATTTCCTATTATAAAGGCTGCAAAAAAGCAAAGCAAAACAAAACAAAACACCTTAAAAAGGATGTCCCAATGAACCTTATACTTACTTTAGCTGTAATCTTGCCATGAAAATTTTAAAATTGTGGAAGAAACAGTGCAGTTTAATAAAATGGTTTTGTCATGTTGTTTCTCCATTTACTTTAAATGTCAACAACTGTAATATAATGCAATACTGTCTTATTGTATAAACTTATGGTTATGTATCAATCATTCTGCATGGAATCACTTGCCCTGTTTGATTGCTGAAGAGTTTAAGCATCATCTCTGGGAGTTTGGAAGTGAAGCTGAACTATCTAAGCTACCTTCTGAAAGTTATTCAGGACAAGAGAATTTTTTAAGACCAAAAACAAAGAACAAAAAAAAAATTTAGTTAATTTTTTTCCTGAAAAGATTCACTATTATAGTGTTGTTGAGAAAACAATTATAATTACTTATCACTATGCTTAAAAATTGGATGATATAAAATGTTCTTATTGGTTTTTATGTTGATGGTAATCATGTTGTTCCACTACTTTATTTATTATAAAATTATTTTTGTTGTAATCATGTTTCCTTTTTCTATAAATAGTGAAAAAAATGTTTTTCCTGTTTTTATTTATGAAAAGGAGAATGTAAAGTTCTTTGTATTCCTTGAAGTAGCTCCAGTTATATGAGAGGAGAAACAAGGATTTAGATAGGATATATAAAAAGATTTTATCTTAATTGTGAAACAACCTAGGAAAATATAAGGCACTAGAGTCATACCTAAATAGTGACACATCTATTTTCTTTCTTTGTTTTAATATTTTATTTATTTATTTGACAGAGAAAGACACAATGAGAGAGTTCCCTAGGGGGAGGGGAATGGGAAAGGGACAAGCAGGCTTCCCACTGAGCAGGGAGCCTGATGCGGGGCTCCATCCCAGGACCCTGAGATCATGACCTGAGCCGAAGGCAGACACCTAACGACTGAACCACCCAGGTGCCCACTATTTTATTTTTCTGGCATTAATTACTGAGTATATTTCATTGCTTTGAATAATTTGCTCTTTCAAATTAACTCATTTTCTCAGTATGTCAATTAATTTCCTGCACAAATGACTAAATGCCTCAAATTGCGTGTATATTATATTTTATTGAGGAAAGAAGGGCATGTCCCAATTTTATGTGGTATTCTTTAAACAGCTTATGACTTACTGATACTACTTACATAATTTTTAACTGATTTCTTGAGACAAAAAGGAGTATAAAGGACCTTTAGAATTATGACACAATATATGTTTTCTGGATTTTCATTCAAATGCTTCATTGTGTGTCATTTTACCTTACGAAGTGTGAGTAGGATTTGGTTTATTATCTATGTACACAATGATGTTAAGATACTTGACATACTTGCTATCTGACTTTTTAAACATTACTTAGTTCATTTTAATGACTGTGAGTGTAACTATTTTACTGGTGATGAAAACGTCATGTAAGTTACAATAGTGTATTTACATACTTATAAACAACTGTTGTAAAATATATTTAAAATTAAAATTTACCTTTGTGAAAGTTATTCATATATTATAACTTTATAATTCCTCTCTCATTTCTTCCTGATGAATTAAATGTTTAATTCAAGTCATTCCAAGAATGCCAAAATTGAACCAACTTATTATACCCCTAGAGTCAGTGCCCTGCAGGTACCAAGGTGTACTAAAGGTAGGAGTTTCCAAAATCCATAGTGTTGATTTCGTTGTGAATAAAATGATGGTCCTCCCCCTCAAAAAATGAAACAGTACTTCAAATGTCACACAATAAATTACTGTGGCTCCATGATCATTTTTACATGTTATATATGTTTTAAAAAAATATGCATGTGTAAACACACACGCACACACACACATTTTAAATGGTTTTGTCAAGACCATCCTGGTCTCCTTTTTTGCACACTCTGTGAGCTAAGGGAAAATACCTGACTTTTCTTCAGCTGCAGGGATCCTTTTCTTTATGACTATAGTAAGAATCACTCCCTTTGTATATTTGAAGATGAAAATGTTTTGAAATAGTCATGCAGAATCTCTAGAAAAATACAATAGCTTTACAGGCGTCATCTTTGCAGATGATAAAAATAGAAACTTTATTTTTAAAGCTGTGACTTCCTCTCTCAGAATAAAACATTTTTAATATTTTTATTAAAATTCCAGATAGTTCTCTAGCTCCATCTATTTTGGTGAAAATGGCAAGAATACATTTTTTTATGGATGAGTAATATTCTATTATATATATCCACCTCTTCTTTGTCCATTCATTACTCAATAGGTGCTTGGACTGTTTCATAGTTTGACTACTGTAGGTAATGCTGCTATAAACATTGAGATGCGTGTATCCTTTCAGATTCATATTTTTCTATTCTTTGGATAAATACCTAGTAGTGCAATTGCTGGATTATAGAGCAGTTCTATTTTTAGCTTTTTGTGGAATCTCCCTACTGTTTTTCAGAGTGGCTGCACCAATTTGCATTCCCACCAACAGTGCAAGAGGGTTCCCCTTTCTCCAACAACTGTTGATTCTTGTTAATTTTAGGCATTCTGACATGTGTGAAGTGATATTTCATTGTAGTTTTGATTTCTATTTCCCTGATGATCTTCTCATCTATCATCTCATCTATCTATTGACCATGTGCATGTCTTCTTTGAAAAAATGTCTATTCATGTCTTCTGCCCATTTTTTAATTGGATTATTTGGTTTTTAAGTGTTGAGTTTTCTAAGTTTTTATGTGTTTTGGATACTAACCCTTTATCAGATACGTTGTTTTTAAATATCTTCTCCCATTCTGTAGGTTGCCTTTCAGTTTTGTTGATTGTTCCCATCACTATGCAGAAGCTTTTTATTTGTATGAAGTCCCAACAGTCTATTTTTGCTTTTGTTTGTCTTGCCTCAGGGCACATATCTAGAAAGAAGTTCCTATGGCCAGAGTGAAAGAGATTACTGCCTGTGTTTTCCTCCAGGATTTTTATGGTTTTAGGTCACAGATTTAGGTCTTCCATCCATTTTGAATTTATTTTTGTGTATGGTGTAAGAAAGTGGTCTAATTTCATTCTTTTGCATATTGCTGCCCAGTTTCCCCAACACCATTTGTTGAAGAAACTGTCTTTTCCCTTCAGATATTCTTTCTTGCTTTGCCGAAGATTAGTTGACCATATACTTGGTTCATTTCCGGGTTTTCTATTCTGTTTGATTGATCTATGTGTCTATTTTTTTTTCCACTACAATATTCTTTTGATCACAGATTAAAATCCAGATTTGTGATGCCTCCAGCTTTTCTTTTTTTTTTTTTGTTGCGATTCCAAGATGGGGAAACAACGGAAGTGGTGAAATAATCTTTTTTTTTCTTTTTTTTTCCCCAAATACTTTTATTTTATTTTTTCAGTGTTACAAGATTCATTGTTTATGTACCACACCCAGTGCTCCATGCAATACGTGCCCTCCTCAATATCCACCACCAGGCTCGCCCATCCCCCCACCCCCACCCCTCCAAAACTCTTAGTCCCTTGTTCTGAGTTCACAGTCTCTCATGGTTCTTCACCCCTCTGACTTCCTCCAATTCATCCCTCCCTTCCCTCTCACAATGTCCTCCATGTTTTGCCTCCAGCTTTTCTTTTCTTTTTCTTTCTTTTTTTTTTTAGATTTACTAAAGACTTTATTGTTTTAATTTAAATTCAATTAACCAACAAATAGTACATCATTAGTTTCAGACGCAGTGTTCAATAATCAGCTTCACTTTTCTTTTTCTTTTTTTTTTAAGATTTTATTTATTTATTTGACAGAGAGAGACACAGCGAGAGAGGGAACACAAGCAGAGGGACTGGGAGAGGGAGAAGCAGGCTTCCCGCAGAGCAGGGAGCCCGATGCAAGGCTTGATCCCAGGACCCTGGGATCATGACCTGAGCCGAAGGCAGATGCTTAACGACTGAGCCACCCAGGTGCCCCTCACTTTTCTTTTTCAAGGTTGCTTTGGCTATTCAGTCTTTTGTGGTTCCATCCAAATTTTAGGATTTTTTTTTTCTAGTTCTCTGAAAAATGCTGTTTGTATTTTGATAGGGATTTTATTAAATGTGTAGATTGCTTTGGGTAGTATGGATATTTTAACAATATTTTTTCTACCAGTCCATAAGCATGAAATGTCTTTCCATTTCTTTGTATCATCTTGTAGCAGAACCTGGGCTGGATCCTGGCGGAAAAACCAAGCGGCACTCGGAGACTAAGAAAGGAGAGAGATTTATTCACCGGTGGACTCAGAGGAGATCCTTCTCCAAAGATCTGAGCCCCGAGCACAAGCAGGGAGGGTAATTTATAGCCTCCTCCTCGCGCATACTTGGCATTCTGGTGCGCGAGAGGAACAGGG
>JAPYYM010001912.1:0-12903 GCA_028534135.1 Potos flavus
TGGGACTGAGAGAGAAGAATTCTGTCCTGAGTTCCCCTTTTTCTGTCCCAGAAGGAAATAAAGCAGAAATATCAGGATTTAATTTTTTTAAAGATTTATTTATTTATTTGAGAGAGAGAGAGGGCAGGGAGGGGCAGAGGGAGAGGGAGAGTGAGAGAGAAACCCCAGCAGACTCCGAGCTGAGTATGGAGCCCGACACAGGGCTCAGTCTCAAGACCCTGAGATCATGACCTGAGCCAAAACCCAGGGGTCAGCGGCTTAACCAACTGCACCACCCAGGGGCCCCAACAGTTTTATTTTATTTTTAAATTTATTTTATTTATTTATTATATATTTTTAAGTAGGCTCCATGCCCAACACAGAGCCCAAACTGAAATCAAGAGTCGGCGGCCATTTAACTAACTGAGCCACCCAGGCACTCCTATTTAATTTTTTTTTTTTTTTTTTTTTTTTTGAGAGGAATTTGAACAGTGAACATTGCAGTTTGAGGTACATCCCTGCACCCACAGTACATGGACCTCCACTGAAGTATTTCCCACCTTGTAATTAGTTGTTCTTTCCCAGTCTCTGAGCCCTTGGAGATTGACAGTTTAGCTGTGTTAACCTTTGAATGCTCGGTATCTCATTCAGTGAGCAGCCCTCTCAGTACACTCTTACTGAATTTACACACTCACCTTCTTATGGTGGTTTGTAGTTTATTATGCACGTATATATATTGTTTCCTTTGAACCTTAGAACAACCCTGTGAAGTGGATATTATGATCATCTTTGTTTTCCAGATGGGGAAACTGAGGCCAAAACAGGGTGGATGACCTTCCAAAGATCACTTAGAGTGGGGAATCGAATCTAGATTTTTGACACTAAAGTCTAGGTTCTTCCCATGTGCCACACTGACTCTAGACATTTCCCATCATCATCTAATAAACCAGCCAAAAAGGGCACAAAGACCCGGCTGCGTCAGAACCTCAGGGACCCGCAGCCTGGTGTCCAGTCTCACAGCAGGAGTCTGGAGGAGCATGATCATTTCAGAGCTAGAGACATAGCCTTCCAAATGTTCCTGAGGACCCTGTAGGAACTTGTTTAATGATTTTTACTCCTTGTTACCCACTGAATAGCTTCAGGGCAGTATCTTTTGAAGCTTTAGAAACAAACTCCTTTGGGGCCCTGTGTCTGTCCTTAACAGCTAGGTGGTGGTAGGAACAAGGGACTAGGCACTCGTTGTTTGTTTCTCATAAAGAACTAAAGGATTGTGGTTTAGGGATCACCAAGGGGTGGACCAAAGCTGGAGGAATTGAAAGTGGCGAAATATTCAGGAAGTTGCATTCAAAACATGGCAAAATTGCTGTGATGAGTGTCTCTGATTTACGGTGAAGGTAGCTCGGGTTTGGTGGTAGGTTTTGGTGTCTCCTTGTGTTGGAGAACGTACCAAGTACAGGGTTGGCAAACTGTGGCTTGGGGGTCAAATCACACTCACTGCCTGTTTTTGTAGAGCCCACATTACTAAGAAGGCTTTTTGCATGTTAACATGGTTAAAAAAAAGTCAAAAGGTGTTTCATGGTGTGTGACAATTATATGAAATTGACATTTCAGTGTCTGTAAATAAAGTTTTATTAGAGCGCAATCATGCCCATTCGTTTACATGTTGCTTCTGGTAGCTCGTGTGCTACAACAGAAGAGTTGAGGACTTGTGGCCAGGACTGTAGGTGCCCCAAGAACTTAAAATATGTATTGTGTGTGGCCCTTGACAGAAAGTTTGCTGACGTAGTGCCGTGCTTCATTCCAAATTGCGAGGAGGTTAAACTCTGGAATACTGGATGTCTTTCTGGTGTTGCCAGAAGGGTGTGCAGGAGCCAAATATTCCAGGGCACCACCCTGCCGGCCCTGCTTGGGCTGACGAGCTGCTGTGGATTGCGCCACATTTTGCTCCTGAGTCTGTGGGACAGGCTAAGCCCTCTGTGCACCTCCATCCCAGGTCTGGGCCTCTTCACATCTGGCCTGTTCTAAATATCCTCATCCTAGACTCCTGGCCTCTCAACCTCGCATCCCTTCTCTTTAGAATAGTAACAGCTACCATTTGTTGAAAGCTTATGCTATGTTTTCTCTCTCTCGTTTCTTAGGGTGAGATGGATAATCCTAGGAGGGAGGTATTATTATCATTATTCCCATTTTACAGATACAGAAACTGAGGTTCAGAAAGGTGCAACAACATGCCTGCCTCAAACACCAGGAGATAGCAAAGCCCAGTCCCAAACTGAAATCATCATGATTCTAGGAACTGCATGGCGGGAGGGGAGGGGGCAGCTGCCCCGAAGTGAGATTTTCCCAGTAATGGTCCACCCTGGAATTCTTTCCTTGGATGGCTTTCACTGCTGCTCCCACAGCCAAACCCAACCCAACCCAACCCAACCCAGGGGACTGTTGATTCTTTTTCTTTTCAACTGTTTCCAAAATCACTTTTCTCTTATTTTCTCCTGACACGACTGAGATAGGACAGAACATTTGTAAGACACTTTGCTAAAAAGAAAAAAAGAAAAACTGAATGAGAGACAAACAAGAAACTTTACAAAAAATCCGGTCCCCCCCCCCCCGCCCCTAGTGAGACTGGTTGACAGGCTAGCTTCACAGACACAGAGTACCTGTGCAATATGGGACACTGAACTCTGAAGGTCCCCGCCCAGAAATGTTCCTGTGGAAAGCTCTTGAAGACCTTTTATTGCTTGCAGGGATCACCCCCAAGGGCCAGGCAGGATCTGTAGAGCGCTTCTTCCAACTGAACCTGGCCAAGCACTTAGCACCTTTGCCCCTTCCCTTTCCCGATCCTTCTGCTCCGGCCTTCCACCCCACACCTCTTGTGGTGCACCCTGCTCTTTTCTGCCCCCTCCTACCTCTCTTGGGCCACATTCTAGGCTCTAAAATGCTTTTGTCCTGCTTCCACCAATAGAAGTTTCTAACCACATAACATGTCACCTCTCCTCGAAGGACATGAAGATGAGCATTTTCCTCTTTTGCCTCTGATATCTGAAGCAACCTGTCCCCAGTCTAGGGAAGGGGTCCAGAGAGCTCCCTCAGCCTTCCAACACTAAGGACTGGCGCCCCAGCTTGTTTATCCTTCCTCCTTCTCCCGAAATCCAACCTTTCTGAGCATGTAAGGAATTAACATTCCTCCCACCTCTCTTCTAAGGAGTCCACCTCTGCCCAGAGGGAAGAGGGAAACAAGAGTCTAATGGGACTGTCAGAGTCTCTTTTTCCCATTCTGCCACAATTGCTCCAGATTCTTCCCCTTGGTTTCTGCTCTCCTCCCCCCAACTCAAGACTCATTGGTTGATTGAATGTGTAGTTCCTTTTCCCTTATTCAGTAGAAGTTTTGCCCTAGCAGCCCAAAGTAAAGAATGTATGAGAGAAAAATACAAGAGAATTCCTGCAGAGTCCACTCCCAGAAAAACAAGACCCACAGGGGAATTAGCAGATATTGAGGCGTTAGGAGGCAAAGATTGTTGTGGGATTGTGGAACAATTCTGTGCCTCTCAAATCCCAGCTCCTAGATTGGCCCTGGCTGCTACTCTAGTCTTCATTCTCCAGGACTCAACCAGGTTTGCAACACTCTGCCCTGTACTGGGCCTTTAAAATGGGAGTCCTGTGACAATCAAAGTCCCCCTGCTGCTCCACATGGTGGATGAATGTCCAGAGTGACTTTGTGTGTAAAGGAACTCTTCACACCATAACTTTCGAACCTCTTTCAGGGTACAGGGCTGTTATGTAGAGTTTGCAAAGCAGATCCTTTAGGACTTCTGATTTCTTTTCTTTCTTTCTTTCTTTTTTTTTTTTTTAAGATTTTATTTATTTATTTGAGAGAGAGAGAGAGCATGAGCAGCAGGGAGGGCCAAGGGAGAGGGAGAAGCAGATTTTCTACTGATCAGGGAGCCCAACATGGGCTTGATCCCAGGACCCTGAGATCATGACCTGAGCTGAAGGCAGAAGCTTAACCGACTGAGTCACCCAGGCATCCTAGGACTTCTGATTTCTGTCTGAAGCCAACCAATTTGAAGATAGGGTGTTATGGCCCATTATGGAAATTTAGGTGGGTTGTACAGAAAGAAAGAAAAAGAAAAGAAGGAAGAAAGGAAGGAAGGAAAGAAGGAGGACAGGAAGGAAGGGAGGGAGGGAGGGAGGATTGGAGGGAGCTTTATCTGGTTGAAGGTAGGGCAACTAGGAGTACTGACGTCACCATCCTTGAAGCTCTTGTTAGCTCTCTGCTACTTTTGGCTTTTGCAAACAATGACATAATATTTCCTCATAATAAGCATGGGGAGGGATTATATAGTTTGTTATCTTGGGATTGTTCATATTAATCACATTGTGGCCCTAAATTTTGTTTTTCTCTGTTTTTCAGTGGATAGGTATACATGTATTACTGGAAAAAAATATATTTCTCTATTGTTTAGGAGCTGGAATGACACTTCAGAATCTGACTTGTCTTATCATAACAACCAACCCAGCCTTAAATAGTCACAGAAATAAATATCAGTTAGGAAAACTATGAAAAATGTATATTTTCATGAATCTTTTCCCTTCTAGTTAAGTAAATCCCATGCTGTTGGAACTTTAAATAGATGTACTTGAGGGGCGCTTGGGTGGCTCAGTGGGTTAAAACCTCTGCCTTCGGCTCAGGTCATGATCTCAGGGTCCTGGGATCGAGCCCTGCATCGGGTTCTCTGCTCAGCGGGGAGCCTACTCCCCACCCCCCGCCTGCCTCTCTGCCTACTTGTGATCTCTCTCTCTGTCAAAAAAAAAAAAAAAAGAGATGTACTTGAGCGTATATGTATGTGTATAATTTTTTGCTGTTCACAGATGCAAGGGACTTTCTCAGAAAAATGTGCTTGAGAGCCCAGATACCCAGCATTTAGTCTTTGCTACTGATCTTACATTTTCATTTGGGAGTCTTGATATGACCAGTAGCCTTCTTTTTGCATTTTCCTCAGTAATTCTGATTTTAAAAACACCAAATACAAGAAAACCCCCAATTCCTAACTTTCTGGTTCCAAGATATATAGGAGTGGGGTGTCCTATTTTGTGCATAGCCCTTTAAGGCAGTGCTTATGCCATCATTCTGAAGAGTGACAGTGAAGTGTGCCATTTTCCTTCTTCTCAAACAGCCCCTCCCTGGGCACCTGCCACGGCACCACCCCTCGCTTCGAGACCTAGAACTGACAACGCCAGAGGAAGAAGCACTTGCATAGCAATAGACTCAGGAGCGCAGCAAAATAGACGTTCCTTTACTCTGGACTCCTCCTGTTTTCTCTCTGTGGCTGCACACACCACTCTTGCCCTCAGTCCTCCTCTCTTCTCCCTTCATCCCCCTACCATTTGGAAAAATGAAGCATTCAGTTGACCATCCACTCACCCCACCTGCCACCCTGTATTTCATGTTTCTCTCCAGACAATGTCCTGGAATTAATGGTCTTTACAAACTCCCTCACTGTTTTCCTCACCTTCTCTGGAAACTTCTGCAATCTGGATGCCACCTGTCATGCCACTAATAGTATACGCGGCCTCCATTCTCTCTGAAACCTCTGTGGCACTTGATAATTCTGGCCAGCCTTTCTTTCCAGAATCCCCTTTTCCCTGTTGGTATTCCAGTTTCCCTTCTACCTCTTGGACCGCATACTATACTCATCATTAGCCCTCCTTTTTCTTCACTGTGAGTTAGTAGGGTGCCTTAAGTAGGGTGACCATGTAATTTTTCATCCAGACCAAGATATCCTTGAGAATGAAAAGGGTGCTCAGTGACAATAGGCACAAATTGAGATCATCCCAGGCAAACGGAGGTTTCAGGCTTGGGAGGAGACGCAAAGAGGAGCTCAGGGCAGGAGATGGATGAGCATAGATGGAGAAGATTTCACAGATCCATCTTAGAGTTGCTTAGCTACTTTTACTTAGAATCTCACGTTAAAAATTCAGCATCCCATTCATGAAAGGGCCCAGTTACCTGAGGAGAAGTGTCAGAGCAAGATTAGGGCAGAAAAGATGGGTGAAGAGAGAGGTCTAGGTGGGGAGAGGCAGAACTGGTTGAATCAGGTCCTGTGGTTCTCTGGGTTCCAGTCACGGAGTCTGCTCTTACAGGTGAGGATGAACATGGCGCTGAAACCTCTTCCAGGCCCTTCTCAGCCCAGGGTTGCCCAGGATCAGTAGCACTGAGTGACCAGCTGGATAAGCATCCATGATGATCTTGCACAAAATATTCCAGCAACTGTTGATGTCAAAGATGTTGGACATGGAAATATATAGAGCAACTGTATTGAAAATGTAGAGAACAAGAAAGCAGCTGATAGCTTTGATGGCCCCCATGTGAGCCTCCATGCTGGGGTCCCTGGAGCCAGTGGCATTGCTTTCCATGTGTATAGGGTGTGTCTCTTGAGAGAGATGATCAGCAGGGTGGCTAAAGGATGAACATGATCAGAGGATTGAAGATCCCCAGGTTATAGAGAAGAACCAGGTTGACCACATTGGTCTCAGAGAAGTACTTCTTCTCAGTGGTGTTGGAGGAGGGGATGGGAATGGAACTATTTACATACACTTTGAAGATATCTGTAGAGAAGGGAAAGCTGAAGCATAAGGAGATGAACAGTGATAGTCCCAGAAGCCAAGGCATCAGCCCTGTGATTTTCCTCCTCATCATGCAGAACAAAGGGTGAGCAAAGTTTGCTAAGTTTCTAAGACAATAGAAGATGTTGAGCCATGCAGCAAGCCAGAGGTTGAAATAGTTCAGAAACATGACGACGACTTTGAAGAGTATAAACACTGTGTTTTGGTTCTAAGTGACCCGGAACAGAAGACTGTAAGTGTTCTCCAGCATCATCCAGATCGGCAGCAAGAGCCTGGAAAAGCTGAGCATGAGCAGAATGCAGTCACTGACAGGGAGTCTTTTGCCTCTGGCCCACTCGGCCCCATGGATAGCCGTAATGAAGCCATTCCCAACGATGCCAGTGATGCACTCTATTCCGAAGACCACCAAGGTGAGGACAATTTTAAACCTGGATGTGTCTCTGTCCGTGGCATCTGTGCTCACTGTGGCCATTCTCTTTGGCCCTGACTTTCAGGTTTCCAAACCAAGGACTGGTACCTGCTCTGCAACCTTCTGACCCTCACTTATTGTTATTGTAATTTTCCCCCCAGTTAATGGTTATTTCCAATTTTTCTTCATTTGCTTGCCACACGACTGACTACAAGTCAGAGGCTTGAAATGCAAATGATGGAAAGATCTTGTTACTGGCTGTGTCCATTTTTCATAAAGACCCATTTGCCTTGGGCTTGCAGGGGCTCATTGGAAAAAAAATTTGAGAGAGGTTCCTATCACAGCATCTTTCTACCTTATTTACTTTAAGCCCATATTCACCTGACACTCAGGAGTCCCAGGTTAGGAATCTTAACTCTCCCCATGCCTTTGTACTCCTCTCACAAGACCTGTTACCTGCTAAATTGTCTGTAAAAATGGAACAGCTCCTTTGATCTGCCTTCTCCTGCTTCCTTTATTTTCTCTCTTATTTGTGGAGATGTTTTTATCCTACGGCTAGTATGTTTATGAATAAAAAATTCCCATCAGCTTGTATATGAACATTTTTACTTAGACTCAAGTTTCCTCCACAAAGGTCAGCTATTATAATGAACCCAAACACAGAAGAGCCAAAATTTGATGCCATTTGGGTTAATTAGAGATGAGGAAAACTGCCTTGTTATAGTTTCATTATTTGTGTGCGTATCACCAGTTATAATTTACTGATATGCACATCAGTGTTTGAACTCTGAAACAGGTAGAATTAGCCTGGGAAAGCGACAGGGTGTTCTGAACACAGTGCTAAAGTTGGGCATGTGACCAAACACTGTTACCTTGAAACTTAATTCCCTACCTCTTCACACTGTGAAACACAATGAACTCTGGCATTTTCTTTCTTTCTTTTTTTTTTTTTTAAAGATTATTTATTTATTTATTTATTTGACAGAGAGGGAGAGATCACAAGTAGGCAGAGAGGCAGGCAGAGAGAGAGGGGGAAGCAGGCTCCCAGCTGAGCAGAGAGCCCGATGCGGGGCCTGATCCCAGGACCCTGAGATCATGACCTGAGCCGAAGGCAGAGGCTTAACCCACTGAGCCACCCAGGCGCCTCAGAACTCTGGCATTTTCAAACAATATGCAGATGCCCTGGACTCATTCCAGATCTAGTAAGGTAGGATCTGAGATAGGGCCCAGGCAGGTTGTATTTTTAAAAAGCTAAAAGTTCATATTGCTCATAGCCAGATTGAGAACCAAAATCTTAGCCAGACACTAATGAGTTTTGGGCCAAATCTGGCCTGCGGTTGTGTTATATTTTGTACAGCCTAATCCTGGACAGCATTAGCCCACCAGTGCTCAATATTTCTTATTGGTCAACATTTAAATTTAGGAGATTGCATATATGCACACAAAAAAATCTGTCTTTGAAAAATTAGAAGATTGGGCAATTTTGGGGCTACATGGTGAATTGGTTTAAGTGGAATAGTGGCTGCACATTTAAACAAGGTGTATATGTACTTTTCAGTTTGCCACAGTAGCCACCAACTCCTAGTGTTGTGACCCTGATGCTTCATGCTGGTGTGATGGCCCTGCTATAAATTTTTTAAAAAAAATTATTTATTGGTTTTAGAGAAAAAGAGCATGAATGGGAGTGGGGGGGGGCGCAGAGGGAGAGGAAGAGAGAGAGAGAATCTCAAGCAGATTCCCCACTGAGGGCAGAGCCCAACACAGGGCTTGATCTCACAACCCTGAGTATCAGGACCTGAGTAGAAATCAAGAGTCGGGCACCTAACTGACTGAGCCACCCTGGCACCCCTGCCCTGTTATAACTTTTATAATAGAGGTGCAGAGATGATGAAAATGCATTCCCTCTAAATTAATTTTATTGCAAATTAAAGTCAGAGGTTTGTTTTTATTATAAAGTTGCCTTTTATTATTAAATCATATTTGTGTAAAAATAGCACCAGAAAAAGCAATATATTGCAAAATTATTAAAAAAAATGTTTAAAGAAATTAAAGCTCATGTCAACACAAAGCCTTGTACAAGAATGTTCATAGCAGTTTTACTCACAATAGCCAGAAACAAGAAACAACAAGATTCCTTGACAAGTTCTACATATCCAATGAGAATCAACTTTGGTTAGTTCTACTAATAGAGAGTCGTATTGGGGCGCCTGGGTGGCTTAGTTGGTTAAACATTGGACTCTTGGTTTTTGTTTTGTTTTGTTTTTTTAAGATTTTACTTATTCCTTTGAGAGAGATACAGAGACAGACACAGAGAGAGAGATAGAGAGAGAGAGAGCACAAGCAGGGGGAGAGCCAGAGGGAGAGGGAGAAGCAGACTCCCCACTGAGTTGGGAGCCTGACATGGGAATTGATCCTGGGACCTAGAGATCATGACCTGAGTTGAAGGCAGATGCTTAACCATTTGAGCCACCCAGGTACCCCACATTGGACTCTTGATTTCTGCTCAGGTCGTGATCTCAGGGTTGTGAGATCAAGCCTGAGTCGGCCTCCATGCTCATCAGGGAGTCTGCTTGAGATTCTCTCCCTCTCTCTCTCTGCCCCTACCCCCACTCTCACTCTCTGTCTCTAAAATAAAGAAATAAGTCCTTAAAAAATAATAGAGAGTAGTATTTATCAGCAGCTTTCATGAATTCCAATGCAGCAAACTCATCTTTTTGTATATTTTGTTTCAACTTATATAAGTTTTTGATAAATAATATCTCCCTAAAGTTCTTGCACATAACTGATTTCTGCTGTTTTGGTATCATATTCTGTTGCTGTTCATTCACATTTTTCTCTATTTTAATAGGCAAGAGCAGTGGGGGCTGGTGAGCAGGTGTCATATTAATGGGGATGTGAGGCCAAGTCATTTTTTAGTGTGTGATCATTTCTCATTCGGGGAGCTAGAATGGAGTCTCCTTTATTCTAGGGAAATTCTCCTGGGGGAACCAAAGACCAAAGACTTCATATTCTTGGCTACTGAGTTCAAAAACTTTGTGCAGTTGTAGCATAGATCAGATTTGGAAGAATATGTGATTAGGGAAATCACTTCCTCTAACTTCTCTCTCAAGCACTGCCATGCTTTCTCAGTTGGGGAGGGATGAGAAGTGCAGGGACATGTTGGAGTATGTTGAATATCTCCATGAAAGGGACCCCACATCTTGCCTTGTGTGGGGGCACACCATGGGGCTACATGGGGTGGCAAAGGTAGAGTAGGGCTGCAGGATTGCTCCTGAGTCTTCCCAGGCACACTTGAGACAGTCGCTAAACCTTCCTTGTGTTCACACAAAGAGTTTGGAAATTTGCTGCGGAAGTTAGTGGATTCTAAAGGGGTGTGTGGTGGTCTTAGCCAGGAGGCTTTGCAAGCTTGGGTTCAGATGAAGCCAATGCAAGGACAGAGGAATGGCCATGGAAGAGGCTCCCCATGCCCCACCACCCTCCACTTCTGTTTGATGATCACGGAACATGGATGTCACCTCCTCGAGGACAGGAAGGAGGAATCCTGAGAAAATCTTGTAATCATAATGTTTAAACCTGGTATCTGGTATGACTGAGAAAACACTAAAGTGTAATTGGCTCATAAAGCAGTATGAACTCACTGAGCAGGATAAACATGACTAAGATGCTTTCCTTCAATCATAGTGTCCTGCTCTGTGCTGCTGACTCAACCTTTCCTATCCCACAGTGACATCTTGGGCAGATTTCATCTTTTCTAGTCTTTTTTGGTTATTAATATTCAATCCAGTTTGGTTCATATGTGGGTCAAATCTTTACCCAAGTTTGAGCTGAGACCCCATCTGCTTGGATCGGATGGGGACTGGATGGGCCTGGGAAACCTGTCTCTTCCTCTTCTTCTTTCAGGGTGCTGCTGTGGGAGAGGGGACAGGTTTATTTTATCCCTTTATTTTACTGGCTGCTGCGCTAAATGCATTCTCTTGTGGTTGCTACTGCTGTCCTGACAGCATCTGGCCATGTGTGCCTCTGGGGGCCAGGCATTGTGTACTGGCTGTTGCGTGAAGAGCATGTGGGAGTTCTAGAGGGCTCCGCGGCAGCACCGGAGTCAGTCCTTATATATTCCAGTCAACCTTCCCTCCCATTTTGATAAATCTAGCTGTAGATGGTGGGCTGCCACTGGTTACAGTAGGGCTGGCATTGCCACCTCTTGCTAAGCTTCGCAGGTCAGTATCTAGCCCCATTCTTGGCTGCCTGCTTTAGATCTGGCTTCTCAACCTTGTGTATATACCAGAGTTCCCTGAATTAACACTGTGGGGCTTTAAAAAACATCCATACCCATGTCCCATCCTCAAAGATTCCGAATAATTGTTCTGGAGAAAAGTTAAGTGTTGGCATCTCTGAAGCTCCCCATTGCAATTCCAGTGGGAGCAGGAGAGAGTTGAGAACCACTATGGGCGAGGGGTACTTACCCACATGGTTTATGGTATGGGCTCTAAAGCCAATTCTGGGACAACAGGAACCCTGCGCTCAACATGGCTGTGGAAGTGACTGAATGACTTCTTGGACAAGACTGAGGACATGTCCTTCCATCAGGCAGAGGGAGATCAGATCCAGAGGTTGAATTACGGAGAACAGTTACAATATTTTGCAAACCTGAGTTTTTGCCTTGTGAAAGCCACTTCTACTGTAAAGTGTTAGAAAAGCAAATATTTCTTATATCTCTGCGAAAAGGAGGGAAAAGAACATAGATGTAAAGAGTCATAGGTTTCCACTTTGTAAACTGAAAACCACTCCTATGTGCTTATTTGGCAAAGGATGTAAGGTACAAGAACAGCCATTATGATGCCATTATGAAGCAAACCACCATTAAGTACAAAGACCAGGGATGTGGAAAGATGTGATCAAATCCTAATGAGCTGTAAAGAGAACAGAAGAGTCAACATGGTTTGTTTCGATCATTAATAAAATATGCAGTTATATATTTAAGTGAAAAATCTGCCCAGGATATGACATTCTTCACAGATAACAAGTTGTAAAAGAGTGTCTTTTGAATGTGATGAAAATCGTGGGTCCTGAAAAGATATAAGCATGTGCAAATACAAGTGTAATCAGAAACACTGTCGCTCAATGTACTAGAAATATGGCTGAGAACTTAAAAAGAAAAATTGTGTGAAAAAAGTCTTAAACGTTGTGACATTTGCTTTTGCAGCTGATGAGGGTACATATTTAGTAATACTTAGATGTAATAATTAGTTCTATTTATTCACTGTGGGTTTGAGAATATTTATACAACTGAAAATATTTTAGACAGTATGCCCATGACAGGCACAACACTAGGAAGTAATTAAGAAATTCATTTATGTAACAGAGGAAACTTTTTTTAAATTTAATTTTATTTTTTCAGTGTTCCAGGATTCATTGTTTATGCACCACACCCAATGCTCCATGCAGTACATGCCCCCCTTATTACCCACCACCAGGCTCACCCATCTCCCCACCCTTCTTCCTTCCAAAATTCTCAGTTTGTTTCTCAGAGTCCACAGTCTCTCATGGTTCGCCTCCCCCTCCAATATCCCCCAATTCACTTTTCCTTTCCTACCCCTAATGTCTTCCATGTTATTCCTTATGCTCCACAAGTAAGTGAAACCATATGATAATTGACTCTCTCTGCTTGACTTATTTCACTCAGCATAATCTCTTCTAGTCCTGTCCATGTTGATACAAAAGTTGGCTTTTCATCCTTCCTGATGGAGGCATAATATTCCATTGTATATATGGACCATATCTTCTTGATCCATTCATCTGTTGAAGGGCATCTTGGCTTTTTCCACAGTTTGGCAATTGTGGCCATTGCTGCTATGAACATTGGGGTACATATGGCCCTTATTTTCATTGCA
>JAPYYM010001913.1:0-12899 GCA_028534135.1 Potos flavus
TCTGTGCTGTCCCTCCACCCACCCTCGCTCTGTCCGCCCCGCCCGGCTCTGCTGGCCTCTTGCAGCTCCTGCCTGAAGCCAGGGTACTGTCACCCCAGGACCTTTGCACTTCCTGGTCGCTCTGCCTGGACTGCACTTTCCCCAGATGGCGGCCCGGCCTGACCCTCCCCTCCTTCAGGTCCTCCCCACCCCACTCCCCCTGTTCTGACCACTCCTTCCCGTCCTCCCTCCGCGGCCTCTGCCGTGTTCCTTCCAGAATGCTGATGACCATCCTATTAGTTGACGTGTGTCACTCTCCCCAGAGAACATGGACCCCACGAGAGCAGAGCCGTGTCCCTTGTCCGCCTCCAGATCTCAAGAACCAGAGCAGGGCCTGGCACGTAGTTTCCGGCCTCGTAAAGCTTTGTAGGATGAGTGAGTGAGGCCCAACACAGAAGCAGTTTCTGGAGGAGTCCTCCCGCGTCCTTCCTGTCCTCCCCAAATACACAGGGGCACCCTTCTGGGGGCCGGGTTCTTTCTGAAACACAGCTGCTTTATAGCGCTCCTTCTCTGGGCTCATTAAACAGACCCACAGCTGCCGGCAGAACCGGGAGGTGGGGCCGGGGCCCAGGGGGCTTGCACGCTCTCTCTGGAAGCGGGAAGCATGAGTAGAGCCTTTTATTGACTTGTGCATCTCGCGCTGGCGACGGAGCTCCCGCTGGAGCGGCAGGGCTGTGAGGCAGCGAATGCCGTGGGAGTGCCCCCCTCCGGAGCTGTCCGGCGCCTTCCAGAATCCCCTGCATCGTGCTCTCCATTATCCGGCGCCTGTGAAGCAGCTCAGCGGGGTCGGCATGTGCACGGGCTGAGTGTTCAGAGCCTGCGGTTCTCCGAGGACCCCTGCCGGGACTGGCTCCCGCCGGCGGGGACTGTTCGCACGCGCCGGTGGGAACTCTCCCTGCGCCGTGGAGGCTGCACCTGCGAGCGGGCCTTCCCGGCGAACACGGCTCTCCGCACGGGGTCTGGAACACTGACCCAGCCCAGCGGAGCGCCCGTGGCGTCTGCCGACGTCATGCCGGGCTTTAGTCCGCGGCCAAGGTACATCAAAGATGTGCCGGCGTTTTGAGGAGTTGCTTCCAGGAGGCCTCCGTGATACGCCCCCCGTGTGTGCGTGGTCGTTGCCATGGGTGAGTGTGTTTCCCAGCAGCCCCCCACTCCGCGTGCCCGTGGCACATTCCAGGCCGTCCCCGGTGCTTGTGGCTGACGGGTGGTCGCTCAGCGTTTTCACCAACCCCTCCTTGGGCTCAGAACTGGCTGGAAGGGGTCGCGGATCTGGAGAAGACCGTGTCCCTACTAGATTCTTGGGGTATCACAGCCCAGGACGCAGCCCGGGAGCGGCCCAAGGGATAGCTAACTCGGGCGAGGCGCGGGGCGGCCGGGGAGGCTCCGTGCCCGCTCTGGGAGCACTGCCCTCCCTGCACCGCTGGGCGGTTGCCCTCCCGGGGGCTCTGGGAACCCCGCAGTCAGGGACTCGGTGGAGGCTTTGGCGCGATCCGATCATCGGTCTCGGTCTCCAGCCTCGCCGCTCTCCTGGGAAGATGGCTTCTGACCACGGCGCAGTGTTTCTGGGGACCAGCCCCCAATCTGAACCATCCAGGAGCCCACCCAGAGTGACCTCGTTAAAACCAGGGGTGGTTCTATCACCCAGGAAATTCCAAGGGATTTTGGAGCCCGCGCATCTGATCCCATGTGGCCTCTGGGAGAAAGTGGGGCTCAGCCACTCATGAATTAGCTCCCCCTTGGCCGTGCTAATGGTGTGACGTGGCTGTCAGGTAACACCGGAAAAGGAGAGTCACTGTGGTCGGGACAGTGACAGGCTGGGAGGGGCAGTGGGGACACAGGACGGGCCCGACACCCTTCACGGCGCCCCTCGCCTGTGCACTCTTGGGTTCCGTGCTCCTGGTGGCTGATGGGAAGGAGGAAGCCAGCGATCTTGGTCCCAGTTCCTTCCGAGGGGACGTGGCCTGGGCTCCATGGATGTCCCTCCAGGCACCGCTTTCCCATTGTCGCGATTCCTCGTTGCACGCGCTGGGGGCACTGCTCCCCCCTGGGTCCCTCGGGGTTCTCTCTGAGCAGGATGCCCGGGGCCAAGACCGTTCCAGGAAGCCTCACCCTCCTGGGACAACCAGGTGTCCGAGGTGGCCACGGGGCCACAAGCCACGGAGAGGAGGGAAGAGGGATTAAGGTTCCAGTCATTCTTCCCTCTCCGGGGGCTCCCTTTTGGGTTCATAACCTCATCCCACATACTTGTCGCTTGTGTCCCACCTTAGACGGGACACCGCCCTGCTCTCAGGGAGCTCAGAGTGGGGAGAAGGTGTCGGGGGTGCCGTGGGGACTGGGACGGGCCCCGAGGGTCCTCGTCTGGTCTGGGGGCGTCAGGGAGGGGGAGGCGTGAGAGGTGACAGGTTAGTGAGGAGGGCGTGCGGGGGGGAGGCGTCCCCCCAGGACCCGCCCCACTGCTTCATTTGCGCCCGTGATCATCCCAAGCACGGGACTGCTGGGCGATGGTCCTTCCCTTTGTCACTCTCAGCCGGCTTGTTTTGAAACTCATTAGGCTTGGCATTTATTTACAAAGGCTGGCACGGCCCGAGCCAACGGAGAACGCCGAGAACGGGAGTTGATTTACGAGGATGGCGGCGGGACCGAGGAAATGTCAGCCTCTCCCTCAGAGTCTATAAATCAGTTTGGATGCCAGCGAGTTTTCCCCCATCCCGTAAATCTGCTCCGAGGGGCTCTGCGAGTCTGCCGAGCTTGGAGTGAGCCGCCTGGTGACTCAGTCTCTCGGCTTTGCTGGACCCGCCGGGTCGACCCCGCCTCCTGCTCACCGCAGCCGCGCGGACTTCAGCCCTCTGCGTGGGCACAAGTGCATGGCCCCGATCAGCCTGAATTCGGAGCCGTGACCGGGGACGGGTGGCCAGTCCCTGGAGGGCACACAGGAGGTCTTCGGTGGCTCCCGGGAGGAAGGCTTCTCCCCAGACTTGGAAGTTGGACGGTTGGGTTCCGTGGCCCTGAATACGGGACCGATGTTGTGTAACCGACGGAGGACCCAGACCTACGCGCGGGCCGGGCCCTGCACTCCAGCCGGGCAGGTGTCGCCTGACTCCCCGGTGTTCCTCGGGACGCGGTCCGGGTCTTGGTGGAGGGAAGGATGGGTGTGCGGTGTGCACGCCCTGGGAGCCGAGCCAGGCCCGCCCCTCCGCTGCTCGCCGACCGGCTAACCCGAGGTCGGTCCCCGGAGGGTGGAGCGGAGCCTGCTTACCCTGGGGGAGCTGTCCTTTATCCTGGGTACAGGAAGTGTTTTTAGGTCCCTCAGTGTGTAGATTTTTAAGACCCCGAGGCCCAGAGATGTCCTGTTTCTGCACCTTAGTGTTCAGGGGGCGTCACTGGGGAAGTGGGCTTTATGAGTCCTTCCAAAGGGCTGACTCAGCCGTGGCCCTGAGACCCCGGGACATGTAGGGGACGCACTGGGGGGGCACGGGGGAGAGGACCGAGGACCGTGGCTGCAGACGTGCCACCTGATGGTCCCTTGAGTGGAAGGGAGCCTGGATGGCCGGTGTGTGGCCCGAGGGAACCTGCCTCAGTGTCCTCACCTGGAATGATCATGACCGTGGCCGCCTCCGTGGGTACCGACGGGTCGCTGAGGGAGGCAGGGGTGGAGCTCATTGAACCAATGGCTGGTGCACAACCCGTGCCCACCCCGGCCACGGTCGGAACATCATAGATGATGAGCGGCGGAGACCAGGGGGCCTCCCAGAGGAATTAGGGAACCCCTCCCCCCAACTGGGAGTGCGTGTTCCACACCCGTGTGAGGCTGGGACGCCCCCGGGCTCCACATGTCCAGGCTTTGGGTTCCTGCAGGTGCCTGTGCTGCCCCCCGGCCGGGCCCTCGTGCACCTGCTCGCGGGCTGCTGTTGGGAGTGACCGGAGGGGCTTCCTGGTTTGAATTTCAGGGGACCCTGGAGGACAGGGACTCAGAAGATGAGGCATGAGTCGTCCCTTTTTATTGGGGTATCAGAGAGGTTGAGGTTTTCAAAGGGAAGTTTTGGGATAATTTTCTGCTTTTGCAGGCTCTTCGAGCACCTAGAAAAAGGATTCAGTGTTCCAGTCCCTAGAGGGGTCACCCCAGAAGAACAAAGCTGTGCTTGGCCGAGGACCCCCCCATTAGAATCCAGGGACCACAGACACCCCGGTGGCCTCGGGCCCCACGCACACCTTGTGATTTGGGGTCCACGGTCTGCCCGGGTAGGAAGAAATGCCACATGCAAGGTGGCTTGCCTTTTTCCCAGTGACGGGATTTTACAATTCGTCGCCAACGTGACTCTATAAGCTGATGAAACGGTTCAGCGTTTACTTGAATATTTAATTGACTTATACCTTTAAAAAGTCATTATAAAAATAACATGTTATCATACAATTGTTCTTTTCTGTTCATAGTTCGTAAAATGCATTTCCTCCAGCTCACCCCATTGTGTTCAGCCGAGGGGCTTTACCTCCGCGTGGCCTCTGGGCCCCTCACCGGGCTTGGCTGGGACCCGAGAGGGGGATTTGTGCGGGGTTCAGGGACCAGTCCGCGCACCAGCACCCCATCCCTCCCCAGGACGCCTCTGTCGGGAGCCCTCTCAAAGGCTGTTTTTCAGCAAACTCCCCCTGATGTGTAAGAGTAGACCCCCAGGAACGCTGAGGGGACCCGGAACGCCGAGGGGGCCCATGCCAGATGTCTCCGTTTTTCTTTTCCAAATCAAGTCCATGTGTGACCTCCGTTAGCTGCCAGGTCCCACACGGGCCAAGGCCGAGGTAGGCTGGCGTCTCCCCCCAGTGGTGCGTGGCTCTCCCCAACGCTGGCCAGGACTTGGTGGCCCTCGCCATTTCCAAGGGATACTTTGGGGGGACAGACGGCTCCTGACGTGCAGGTGTAGGGGCAGCTCTGTCTCAACAGGCTTTCTGGCCGGGACGCGGGGTCCTGAGGACGAGGCCGACTTGGCCACACTGCGCAGAGCTGCGGTGGAGAGGAGTGGATAATCGTGATGAAGAGTGGGGGGGGGACACAGGGCCACTGGGGGGCACTGCCCGAGTGGGAGAGGAGCTGAAGAACAGCAGGGTTGCCGCGGGAGACGGCTGCCCGGCACGGACCCCGGGGGCGACTTGACCTCTAGAAGCAGAGGCTCCGGCTGCCCGTGCTGCCCGTGGCCGCGTCCCGGCAGGCTTCCCGCCGTAGCTGCCCACGCACCCCGGGCCGCTGGGACAACGCAGCGCAGACCGCGTGCCTGACCCCGCACGAGTCGGCTTCCTCCTGCCGCTTGAGGTCCGGAGGCCGAGAGCCGGGTGTTGGTGCCTCGGGGCCCCCGTCTCGCCCCTGCCTCTTCATGTCCTCTCTCTGCACAGCTCCGTGTCTGCTCCCCCCTTTTCATGGGGACCCAATCCCGTGGGCTCAGGGCCTGCCTGAAACCCCTCATGTCAGCTCAGTCCCCTCTGAAAAGACCCAATCTCCAAATTAGCTGCCGTTCAGAGGAGCTGGGATCCGGACCCTCGTGGGTCTGGTTTTCGGGGAGGGGCTGGTGTACTTTCCATCCCCAAACCCTCCTCCGTTTTCGTCTGAGCAGATACATGTGTCCCTCTTCACCTGCACGTGGGCATCCGTGCTCACAGCCCGTCCCTTCACCACGCGGGGAGCTGGTCCCGTAACCGCGGCCCCTGGACGCCGCCGGGGAGCCCGGCCCCGATGGGCTGGAGCTGGGGGGGCGGGAACGGAAGTCTCAGTCCAGACAAGCGCTGCTTGCTTCTCGTGCTCCTTGAATCCCGGCGTATGATGGTCCCAGGGGCACGGCTGTGTCTGCACGTGAGAAGCGTGGTCAAGTTGAGAGGCTTGCTTGCTCCTGGTGCTGGGAGACTCTCAGCGTGCGCCGGGCCCCGTCGTGTCGTTCGTGCATCCCCTTGCTGGTCCTCCCACGGCCTCGGCCGGTGCCCATTTCTGTCCCACTTGACAGATGAGGAAGGCGAGGCCCAGGGAGGTCAGCGGCACACCCAGGCAGGAGGTGGCGCCCTCCAATCTGGCCCCCCCACGTCCTGCCGGGTCTGCGGTCCCTTTGGCCCAGAGGGGTGGGGACGTTCTGGTCCGAGGCTCTGGACGCTCACAGAGCCACCGGAGGTCGGGATGGCTCACGCGTGGTGGGGATGAGACGCAGAGCTGGCCTCCTTGCCCCAGCTCCGGCAGAGGGCAGCGTCCTGTTACCCCGGGCCCCGGCCGTGCCAGGCTTGTGGGCAGAGGCCGGCCTCGCAGGGAGCGGCCGGGTTCTCTGTGCATGTGCGGAGGGCCCAGTGAAGGGGTCCTAGAGAAACTCCCGGAAGGTCGGGCCCGGCAGCCTGTCCGTGCAGGCGCAGCCAGAATCCGCGAGGGGTGGGCGGGTCTCGTCTGCAGGGTCTGTGATGGCTTCACTCAGCTTGGGAGATTCCTGGGCCCGGCGTCCGGGCGAGCACAGCTGGGGTTCGGGCCTCAGCGGGTCCCTGTCCCCCTCCTCGAGGCCCGCCTGGGTGTGGGTGTGGGGGATCTTTTGCAGTCATCTTTAACCCGCCTCAGTGTCCCCGCCATAAGACGAGGACGTTCGCTACCACTTTGAAGGGCTGGTGACAGAGTCCCGGAGGGGGGCGGTGGGAGGCGGGTGACCCAGGGCCCGTCCAGCGGCCGGTGCCCCACACGGTCGCCACCATGACCGCTGGGCCTCCCGAGCAGCTGTGGATGGAACGCTGCCCAAACGGCCCTGCGGGTCCGAGTGTGAGCGGAGAGGACGGAAGAGGGCGGTTCCGCGGCGGGCCGGGCGGGACGATGCCCAGGAGCCCCGCGGCCGCCCGGGCTGCGCTTTTAATTCTGCCTTCGGTTCTCCTTCGGTCACCTTCGTGGCTGTCTCGTGACGTGCTTATCACCTCGGCTCCTGATTTATTGACTCTAAACCTCTGGTTTTTGTTCTCGAAGATCAGCACCTGCTCTCCTCCCCTCCCTGATGGTTTTCACACCGTTGTTACTTCTCTTTCGTGCTCCCCTCCTCTCTCTCGACACCCCCATCCCATCTCCAGAGCGCAGGCCCCCTGCTCGTCCTTCCCTGACCCCCGTTCTCCCCACCTCCCCTCTCTGACCTGTAAGACCGACGCTGTTCTTTGGTTCTGACCGTGGAATCTTCGATACCCCGCCCGGGGGCCGGAACCGCCACTGCGTGGGGCCGTGCTCAGAGCCATGGCCGTACCCGGCGGTCCCAGCCATTGTGCAGCCCAGGTGCGGGGCCTGCTCGGGGGTCCCAGGCCGTGAACTCCTTCTTTCCCTGGGGCCGGGGTCTGGAGCCTCTGCTCTAGGCTCGGAGGGCGTAAAGCAGTCCCTGCCTTGGTGGGGCACTTTGGTCCCATAGCCTCCTGCTGGCCGTTTCGGTGTCCTCCGTGGGTCAGTTACAGCGGGCCCAGGCCTGGCTGGGGCTGGGGCTGTGTCAGCAGCATCCCCTCAGGCCCGGTCACCTTTGTCTTTGACATCCTTTGTGTCCCCCCAGGGGGCTTTAAACTCTAAATAGGTTGCAGCTCCCCATTGAGTGGGGATGAAAGGGGGATCTGGCAAGACGGCGTCTGGGGTCTCCAGCCATCCAGCTTTCCAGAATTCTGGTGGGCAGTGGAGTCCAGGGGGCCTGGGGTGGATTCTAAACGCCACCCCAGTTCTGTCCCGGCCCGAGGCCCCACAGAGCCCCCCGCCAGGTGCGTCAGGCGGGAGTCCTGGCATCGAGTCCCTGTCGGCCTGTTGCCCTTGCCCCTCCTGCCCTGCACATCCCTGCCCATCGGTGCAGGCGAGTCCCCTGCAGGGACTCTGTGAGGACCGGCGCCAGGATAGCAGACTCGTGTGTCGGACCCCGAGCCCAGGGCTGGTGACCTTCCCTAGACAGACAGCGCGGTGGGGCAGGTCGAACGTGTCCTCCCGTTCCCGCTGCCGCTGCTTGTGCCGCCACCACCAGGGTTCCTACCTGGACTGCTACCACTGCCGCTGCCATTGCTCCTCCTAGTGCCACAACCACTGTCTCCTCGTACTGCTGACACAGCAGCGGGTGCCACAGCCACGGTTGTCCACCGCCACTGTTACTCCCACCACCACTGTTACTCCCACCGCCACTGTTACTCCCACTACATTGTTGCTCCCACCGCCACTTACTCTCACTGCATCGTTACTCCCACCATCATTGTTACTCTTGCTGCCACTGTTACTCCCACCGCCACTGTTACTCCCACTGCATTGTTACTCCCGCCGCCACTGTTACTGCTCTTACTCCCACCGCCACTATTACTCTCACTGCATTGTTACTCCCGCCGCCACTGTTACTCCCACTGCATTGTTACTCCCACCAGCACTGTTACTCCCGCTGGCAGTTACTCCCACTGCATTGTTACTCCCGCCGCCACTGTTACTGCTCTTACTCCCACCGCCACTATTACTCTCACTGCATTGTTACTCCCGCCGCCACTGTTACTCCCACTGCATTATTGCTCCTACCACCACTGTTACTCTCACTGCATTGTTACTCCCACCATCATTGTTACTCCCACTGCATTGTTACTCTTGCTGCCACTGTTACCGCTCTTACTCCTGCCACTGTTACTCCCACTGCATTGTTACTTTCGCTGCCACTGTTACCACTGTTACTCCCACTGCATTATTATTCCCGCCGCCGCCGTTACTCCCACTGCAGTGTTACTCCCACCGCCACTGTTATTCTTGCTGCCACTGTTTCTCCCACCACCACTGTTACTCTCACTGCATTGTTACTCTCGCCGCCACTGTTACCACTGTTACTCCCACTGCATTGTTATTCCTGCCACCGTTTCTCCCGCTGCCACTGTGACCACCATTGCTGCTACTGGCACTGCCACGACCACCACCACCACTGCTGTTCCTGTTGGCACTACTAGCCTCAGCCCCGCTGCACAGCCACCACCCGGAACACCGCCATGGTTCCTATCCCAGCTGCTGCCCCCACACGTCAGGACGCTGCAGCCTTGGTGGCTCGTTGGAAAGCTGTGTCTGGCACCGTGCGGGTCACAGCTCTGGCTGGGCTGCACGGCCACAGTGAAACGAGGCCGCCAGCCAGCCGGGCATGGCTGCACTTCTTTCCTTTCCTCCTTAGAAGAGCCTAGAAGTGTTTTTCAAGGGCTGAAGCTGAGCCCGGCCCCAGTGTCCTCATCCCAGTGGCCTCGGAGCCCTGGCCCTGTGTGACCCCCACCGAGGCTTCCTCCCCTCTGTCCAGCCTGTCCCATGGTCCTGGGCTCCAGTCTTCTGTCCCTGAGGCCTCCACCCTCCGCCGTGATGTCTAATTCAGGGCTGGAGACCTGGGACCGATGTCCACTGCCCTTGGGCCTGGCCCCGCGTCAGGCAGCGGGAATCACTGGGAATCGGGGAGAGTCCCAGGCTGACTTTTGGGGACCCCAGGTCCAATTCACCGAATGACCTTCGGCAGGTGACTTAATCCTCGCGGGAGTGTGTGTTTACAGACTGCCTCGTGAGCCTTCTCTAAGGGCGTCTGCATTTCCTCCCCGCCCCAGCCTCCTCCGTGTTTCCAGAATAAACAGAGGCCTGTTTGTGTTCGGAGGACACTCCCCAGCTCTCAGACCACTTCCCTCTGCGCCTGAGCCAGATGGCCTTGAACCCAACTGCATGGCCCACAGACTCACCCTGGGACAGCCTCTCCCCTCCCTACCTGGGCAGGCCCCTAGCTGGGCCCTCCCGCAGGGTCGCCTGTCTTCTTCCCTGCCCTCCCTCCCCTGCATCCCTCCCCTCCACCTCACCCCTGCGTCCTTCCCCTGCATCCCTCCACCACCCTCCCCTGCATCCCTGTTCTCCATCCTTCTCTTCCTCCCCAGCACCACCACCCCCAGGTCCCCTGTGCTGCCTTCATGCCTGTCCTCCCTTTGTTCCCTTGCTGCTCCCCCCGGGCACCGAGTGGTGGGGAAGGGCCAACTCCTACCATGGCTCCCCTTCTTAAGACCACATGTGCCTCCACCTGCCTCTTTGTTTTGCTTCTGCTGTGTTTCCTGGTCCCAGAGAGGCCCAATCCTGACGTGTGGTATAGGCACTACGTCTGGAATGTTCTCCATTGATGACAGGACAAGTAGTCTTGTTTGGTCCTCTGGGCTACTCAGACTGAGCTTGTGGGCACAGTGACCCCTGGGGAAGCCTCGGGAAGTGCGTCCGGTGAGTCCACACCTCCCAGGAGGTGGCTGGCACTCTTGGGGTGCCCCTTGGCAGGATGGCCTTGGGTCCTGCTGGGGTCCCCTCATCCTGCAAGTGGACTTATTATCTTTAGACCAGAAAACACCTAAATGGATATTAAGAGATTTGAATGTTTTTGTACGTTGGGTATAAAAGATGGCCAGTCCTTGTTGGCTGGAGAGGATGAGTGATTGGTGGTGGGAAGGGCGAGGCTGCTGAAGCAGGAGACCCTGTGAAAGTGGCTGAACAGGCCAGATGCTGTCCCTCTCTAGCACAGAAGCCCAGGCTCCCGGCACCCCTCGCTCTGCCATCCTGTGTCCTGCATGTGGCCCTCACCTCGTGGCGCAATATGGTTGCTCAGCCTCTGCCATTGCATCTGCATTCCATTCTGTGCATCGGGGAAGAAAAAGGGAGAGGTGGGGTTTTTGCTGAAAGAGCAGGGGCCGTGCCTTCTTACGCGCTGCCCAGACCGTGGCAACCATGCCACATCTTACCACGGTGGGGATGGGAGGTGGGGTCTTCACCCAGGCAGCCCTGTGCCCGTCTGCAACTCGTCTTCCACGGAAGGAGAAGGGATCCGGGGGCAGTGATGGCCAGTGTCCTCACCACAGGTAGGGACAGCTGGGCTCCTGTTCCCGCCCGCTCTCGGCTTTTTTCCCCTCTGCTTTTCTCGAAGGGCCGAAAGCCGATCGGGGGCTGGGGACACAGTGTGTTCGCACTGCTGGGCCTGTTGCCTGTATTACTCCTTGCGATGCTGTGAGGTGGGCGCCACAGCCCCTTATTACAGACGGGGAGACCGAGGCAGAGCGCGCCCCGTGTGGCGTGCGGGGCTAGCTTCGAGGCCGGGCCTGCCTGGCTTCATGGAAGGAGCCGTTGCCTGGGCTCCCGGCTTTGGCTCACGCCCCCTTTCGTCCCCTAGAACCTCAGCCTGCGCCCAGACCTCTGTGTGTGCATGGCCGCGCATCAGCCGGAGCTTGCTCCCCCCACCAGGCGGGCAGCTCCCTCCACTGCGGAGACGATCATTCGTGGGGCCATCCCAGGAGCAGCCCCTCCGGGTCATGTATTATTCACGGGCTAAATATTAAATATTCCAGGCCAAGTGCTTTGGCGGAGGCTTCGGGGTCCCTGGCCTTATATCAATATTAACACTGGAAGCGTTAAGCACTGTCGCGTTTGCAAAGCCTGATGAGGTGTAACGGGGACGGAGAAGAAAGAAGAAACTAACGTTTTTTCAAATGAAATGCCTTCTAAACAAACGTCGTGATTCCATGCCTCAGGGACGGCTCTGAGCGTCCTACTCCCGGATCCTCCTTGCGCCCGATGGCCCGGGGGCTGTGGTTTTTCTTATTTTTTGGATGAATAACTAAGGCCCAGTGGAGGGAGGTGACCTGTCACGGGGTCCCGGGGCATCTGTTCCAGGCTTTTCCGGCCTCTGGTCTGAGCCCTTGCCTCTCTGGGCCCTGACTTCCCAAATCGAGGGCAGAGCGTATATGATGACTGCTCCCCCTCGAGCCCAGAGTCCTGGTCCCCTGCCCAACCGCGCCATGGGGAGGTCAGAGGTGAGATTTCTCCCGGGGGCCGTGGCTCTCATGCCTGACCCCTGCGTGGTGCTGGCGGGGGTTTCCTCGGATGGCCCTGCGTCTAAGTGCTGGCGATGATGTCCTTCCTGAGTGACTTGCCATCTCGCCAGAGCCCCGCGTCCTTTCTCGGGGAGAGCTGTCATTTCTGTTTCTGCGGGGAGGTTGGGGGATTAAATCGTGCGTGCCTACAATTAATCTCGCTAATGGCAGCCTCTCCGCGTCTGGAAATCAGATGTTAAGTATTTTGAAGCTAGCTGATGGGACGGCGCCCTTTGGAACGAATCCATTAGCTCAGGCTCATGATACTAATTGGGGTAAAATCCAGGTTTGTTCAGCGTTGACACTTTGGAGGCTGCTGGTCTCGACATCTTGCTGCCGCGAGCATGGGACCCGCGTGTGAACGCCGGGGAAGCTTGCTCCCCGTCTCGCAGAGGGTCACGGTGGTATCTGTGGAGGCCGCTCCAGGCGCCCCCGACGCTTGCCTGGGGACCCCCCAAGCCCGCAGGGAAGAGGCACAGCGCATCCCTGGCCTTTGTTCCGGAGTCGGTGCACTGGAAGGGGGAGGGGGCTCTCTGGAAAGATGCGTGACGTGACGGTCCCCTTCCCACCGCGCTGAAGGGTGCGTTCACGTCGTGTGCCCAGCACTGTCATCCCAGAAGAACCAGACCCAGACAGTAGTTACAGTGGGGACAACAGATATCTCAGGGTTCCTGAAGTAGCAGAAAAGGGACCTTCACACAGAGCCAGGCTCAACTCTGAATACAGCCCGGGCGGTGGGGAGTCAGAGCCCGGGAGCTGGTGCGGATTGGGATAGAAGGTCGATGGGTAGGAGGAGACATTGGGGACGGGGCCGCCGGCTACGCTGACGGAGCCCAGCCAGGGCACCTGGGGGGTCGTGGGGCGTGAGGACCCTGCTCAGACATCCAGGGTGTCCCCCGGGACCCGCCGACAGGGACCCCAGGATGGGTTCCTTCTGTCTCAGGGGAGACCCAGGGACACAGAGAGGGTGAGTGGCCTGCAGGCGGCACAGAGGGACCCGAGCCGAGGCGTAGCCG
>JAPYYM010001914.1:0-12896 GCA_028534135.1 Potos flavus
GGATAAAAAGACAGGCGAGCTGTTGTGTCCCCGGTATTTCAGGCTGGCACATAGTCGCTGCTCAAGGAAGGCGTGGTAGAACGGGATTGAATCTGGAGTCCTAGGGGAGAAAAGAGTTCATGCATACGGGGTGCAGCTTGTAGGAGCTCATGGACATGGACAGAATTCAGGGAGAGGATGAGGAAAAAGCAAATGAGGAGGGGAATGAGAGGAGAGGAAGCCTCTTCTGCTTTTCGTGTTTCCTAGGTGAAACTGGGGCTTTCTAAAAAAATCTTATGAAAAAAGACAAGAATGAGAAAAATTAAAGGATTCTAGTTGTCAAAGGAGAAACAATTTAATTCCATTTGTTCCATGGAGAAGAAAATTGGTATAAATGGAAAGGATTTTATTTGTAGGTTTTGATGTGGGTCCTAACCCAACGGTCAAAGCGTTTTGCTAAAACCACCATAAAAGTAGAAACTAGTAATTACCAGTGTTCTTTAGGATTTTACCAAGTGAGATATTCCAGGTTGGAGCTACTGTTTCCTTCAGTTACAAACGCGGGCCCACAAACGTGCTTCTCAGGCCCCAGGGAGAGAAAGCCATGCTCAGTCTTGCTAACCAGTAAGGACTGAGATTCCACTACGTGTACAAATTTTAAGACTTGCCCTGATTCCATGCCGCGGGACTGGAGCTTTTAAGTGAGATGTGCCTACACAGGAAGCGGTTTTCAATTCTTTTTCACAACTCACACCAGAACGAAGAAGCCATCCGCCGGAAAAGAAAGCTACTGCGTGCCAAACCTGTGAGGAAAACCCTCAATGTACAAGAACACCACCTTATTTTTTCAACTCCACAGATACTGTTTTTAAAAATCAAGCTACTTAGTAGTAAAAAGTAAAAAAATTTTTTTTGTTTGCATGATAGAGGAGTGTAAATAAAGTTTCATAAACCAGTAAAAAAAAAAAAAAAAGCCAGGAGAGGAAAGCCCAGGGAGTGTGGTGGTCTGGAAGTCAGGTAAAGACAGTGTGACAGAGGGAGCATGGTGGGGGATGGGGGGGGGCACGGACATGCTCTAGAAAGGGTCAGGCCCAGCGAGGGCTGAACAGGGCCTGGCTTTGAGACTCAGGTGTCATCTGGAAACAGTTTTCATGGGATGGTGGGAGAGAAGTTAGGACCGAGTGCCTTCAGGAATGAATGAGAAGGGAGGAATGAGGAATTGAAGACAGCAGGAAGCTTTGAAGAATTTTGCTGTAAAAGAGGGAGCAGAGCAATGGGGCTATAGAGAAAAATGAGGGGTAAAGAGAGTTTTCTATAGGAGAAATTATATTTGTGTGCTAGCGGGAAAGTTCCAGTAGAGAGTGAAATGTGAACAACGCAGGAGAGAGGGAGGACAGCTGCTAGGGCAAGTGGCCTTGACTGGGTGAGAGGGGGCGCCCTCGGGGTGGGGTGGCAGCCGCAGGAGGGCTCGCGGGTGCGGGAGGGGAGGCCCAGCGACTCCGGCCCCCGCGGTGGGGGACATGCGGGGAGGGCAGAATGCGCCATGGCTTTTCAGGTTGTTTCCACGTTCTCAGTGGACCCAGAAGCTGTGGGGGAGGGGAGGAGGGAGGTGTTTGAGGAGGTGAGTGTGAAAGATGCATGTGTGAGATGAACGGTGTGAGTGTCCAGGGAAATGATCCCGCCCCGGCTCTGGGAAGCTTTGAACAAAGCATCAGGGCCCGAGCAGGACCGCGGGAGAAGAACTGGAGGCCGAGCTGAGCCTGAAGGACCCCGTCCCCCACTCCGGGTCTGGGGGTCCTGGGGAGTGAGGGGACGGGGGAGGGGCAGGAGGGCCCCGTGGCCCGCAGCGAGACGCCCTCCGGGGATGCCTGCAGCGAGAGCAGGAGGAGAGGCGGCTCAGGGTCCACGGACGATCGCAGGGGCACCCCCTGCCCCTTGCATCCGTCAGCCCCTTCCGTGCTCCAGGCATGGCGCGGCTTCCTGGAACCACTGGCTGTCAGCGCGTTTGCCCCTCGCCCCCCCAATGGCGGGAAGGCAGCCTCCCTCCTGAGGGCGGGGGCGCGGGGGTCCTCCCGTCGCTCTGGGCCCGGAGCCCTGGGCCAGCGGTTCTCGCCCTTTTTATTCTCAGGACATGTTTACCCTGTTAAGCATTATTTAATATGGGCTATAGCTTGTCAATATTTACCATCTTAAAAATTAAAGTATGACTTTTTAAATACTTCCTTTAAACAATGTATTAGTTCATTTAAAAACTAATTAACCCACTGCATGTTAACATAGATAAGTTATTATGAAAAAATTACTATCTTTTCCCGAACAAAAAATTGAACGAGGAAGATGGGCTTGTTTTACCATTTTGTAAATCTCTTTCTGCCTGATTTAATGAAAGTGCGAGGGGCTCAGGCCTTCAGTCAATAATGCTACCCTTGGGTGTTGATCTTCTGGAAACCTGCACAGGGTATTTGTGAGAGAATGAATGTGAGAGAGATAAATAACGTCTTAGTATGATGATAATAGTTCTGACAACTTGCATATCCCTTAAAGGGTCCTGGGGAATCCCTGGGGTCCCCGGGTCATGCTCTGAGCACTGCTGTAAATGTTTGCTGATTGACTGTCTGACCGACTGAATGAATGAACGAACAGATGAGGGAGTGACTCTCTCACGGCAGTGCGCTAACCGTTTTCTTACCGGCCTTCCCGCCACCCTTCAGTGCTCCCTGCCACCCCCCAGTGCTCCCTCTCCGATTTGCCTTCTGTGCTCTAGCATCTCTACCCTCCCATTGCACTGTCGCTCCAGGATCAAGAGCAATTTGGTAGCAGGACCTCCGTGCTCACCAGGTCCGGCCCCTGCCCACCTTTTCATTCTCCCCGCACCCCCTCACTAGCCTCCAGCCACACATAACTGCTCTGCCTCTATTCCTGTTGTTCCCATTGCCCAGAACATCGTTCCCCGTTTCCTCCTTGCTCCCCCACCCACGCACACCGTCCGGCCAGCTGGTACAGCTCCTTCCAAACCCTGGTAAAGATCACCTCTCTGGAGCCTTTTGCCTGAATGCTTGTCACTGGAGCCACTGACAGATGAAGAGGCCTCCAGCCCCGACCTCACCATGTAGAGCATGGAGACCCTCTGATTCATGGCCAATGACCATGGTGGGTGCACATGGCTCATGTGCCTTGTGCCTTTAATCCTCACAGAGACTCTGTGAGCCAGCCACGGCAGCCACAGTGTGGCCACGCTGGGAGGGAACCCACATAGCTTTAGGTGGGGGCTCCAGAGTGGTTCAGCAGCTCTGAATCAAATCCTGATGAGGTTCGTCTGAAATACCCAGCTGGATAAGGTTAGGCAAGTAAGTGAATATGGCTAAGCCTCAGTACGTTTATCTGTGAAATGGGATGCTAACTGGACCTATCCCAAAGATTCTGTAAATCTTTTTTTTTCCCCCCAAAGAAACAGCACAAGCAGAGGGAGAGGGAGAAGCAGGCTCCCGGATGAACCAGGAGCCTGATGCGGGGCTCGATCCCAGGACCCTGAGATCATGACCTGAGCTTAAGGCAGATGCTTAAACTCCTGAGCCACCCAGGAGCCCCAGGGTTCTGTAAATCTTAAACACGTCAGTTCATGATGGCGGTTTAGCACAGGCAGCCTCTGGCACATAGTAGGTGCTCAGTAAGTCCTAGCTCTTATTATTTAGTGCTATGTGTCCCTTAATTCTCATCGTCTACACTCGAAATGCAGGCTGGTATTTATGCCACGTTTCTCTAATTGACGTTAAAGTCCTCAAGGCAGGAAGTGGGTCTTGCAAATCCGTGTCTTCCATGGCATCCACCGAGGGGCGGGGCACCTTGTGGGCGCTGGGTAAGGAGCCCATGAAGGAAAGGACGCACGAGGGGCAACTCTGCAGGCTACACGGAGTCCCCACTTACCAGACTCTACCTTGGGGAACTTCCGTCTGTCGTGCTGGCTGCTGACCTACACACTCCAGTAAGCACCATGACACGGGCCAGGGGCATGTCCCCAGACATCATTTCTTCAGAGGGAACCTGCAAGGAGGTCTCACTGGGGGGAAAACGTTTGGTGAAGGCCGGCACTGAAACCTCCTACGAGGTGTGCCCTTTGAGAGCACGCATAGGTTCCAAGGCCCCAGCAGCCCCATGGGGCAGACCCTCCGGACTGCAGTTGCGCTCCCCGCTACAATGCTGCGTGCGCCCCTCCATGGCAGACTCCCCTGACAGTGCTCTCTGACCATGATCTAGCGGACGGAAGGCAGGGGGGTGGCGGCCGTGGCCCTCATGTGGTTCTCACTTGTCTCCCTGAACCTCTCAGAACTTCTCTTTGGGGACTAGCTGGGCTGGGTCTGACTTGGAGGAAGGACAGCTGCGTTCTTGGCCCCCGGCACTCTCACTGGCCGGCATTGCACACACGGGGCATTGTCACTGCTGTCGTCATTGTTGGGGGGAGTGTCACTGAAAGCCGGGTTCATGCTCAGGAAGCAAACAGGCTTGAGGGTGGGGTCATGCTTCCCATGCTGGAAGGCCGGAAATCGTAACGGTCAAGGGCGTCAGTTTTGGGGGCAAACAACTAGACACAGACCCCGGTTCTGCTTTGCTCCCCTGCGTGAGATTTCATGTAATCCCCTCAACCTCAGCCTCCTCGTCTGCAAAACGGGGATAAAGACAGCTCCCTCGTGGTGCAGGTGTGAGGTTTAAGGGAATTAGGGCAGATAAAGCTCCAGGATGTTCCTCACTACCTAGTAAATGCTCTAAAAATTCTACCTGTTATTAGGAGATAAGGCCACAGGAGGAACCGGACACATTTTTTTTCTCCTGGAAAATCAGTTTTTCTTGGAGAGTTGGGGAGAAGTTTTGAATTTTGATGATCTTAACAGAGCAAGCACACCATGTAAATATTTTATAAATTTAAAGATAAAATAGAGCCTTTGGAGAAAATAAAATTGTGCTTTCAGTGTCCGTTTTGCCCTTTCTGACCCTGACTCCAGAGCCTCCGGGCCTGGGGCCAGAAGAGCCCCCTCCCTTGGCGTGGGGGTACATGAGGCCCCCCTCCGCGGGGCTTTAACCAGCAGAGTCCCAGGCTCTGATCCCACTCGGAGGGACTGCACCCGGGAAGGCTGTCCCTTTAGGGTAGGGAAGGGGCGGCTTTGTCCTCTCCTTGGGGGACCGCCAGCAACCCATCCTCTATCTGAGGTCAGAGCCGAGCCGATCCAACAGGGACGCTCGAGAGCGAGTCGGACGGTTTTATTCATTTCTCTACTCTAAAGTCCTTCAGTGCCACGAAATCTTTGTATCTCCAGAATCCGTGCTCTAATCATCTCCTCTGCGTTTGAACTCACTTCGGGGCTTAGCTGGGGCTGCCCGCCAAGGCGGATGGGACTGTTTGAGAACACAGCCATCACCTCCCCTGCCCCTCGGCTTTTAGCTGGCGTTGGTGGCAGGGCCTGAATGTACGGTTTTTGGTGGCTCCCTCAGGGTAACGAGAGGCCGGAAGACAACTAAGACCTACAGAGCGGGGCTGGGTAGCCGCGGCATCACAGCTCTGGGCAGGGATGTGCCCCTGCCCGCGGCTTCAACACGTGCGACATGTGACAACTGGAGGGCTCTACCTCCTGGGTCGTCGGAGGTCTATTTAAGGTCAATTACGACAAGTTCCGAACAAAGGATTAATACAAATCTGCCAGATCTGGTTAGGAAATGTATTTGTTTTGTCAGATTTCTTGCGTAGGTGCGTGCCTCCGTTCAGACTGAATGATGACGTTCCACGTGCCTCCTTACTCATCCTGACAGCTAACGAGATAAACATGTCAGCAGGTGATCTGCCAAAGACGTTCCCGTGAAGTTCACATAGAAGTTGCCAGCGGTGCCTGCTTTGGGAAAGGGAGGAGGGGTGCATTCCAGGCGGTAGCTGCAAAGTAAATCCATTTCTGCCTGCTCTGCCCCGGGGGATTGCCTCCGGGGGCCACGCTGGCCATGCCCACGCTCTGCTGGTGAACTCAGCATGAAGCGTCATGATGTTGGAAGACCACAGGCAGAGAGCTGAGAGCCTGGGCAGGGGCGCTCTGTGCACAGCTGATTTGCAGATTTGGGCCCTTGCTTTGTCGATGGCATTTACGCAGCCACAGAGGTGCCGGGACTGGGGGCACAGGATGTACCTGGCACCTGCCGGACTGCCTGGAGAGCCAGGAAGTTTCCTGGGAGGACCTCATGGTCTCAGAAGGAACCTAGAGCATGCCTGCGGCTCCACGACACAGCAGACGGGCGTCCCAATGTGTGATCCCTCGCATCGCTCATCAGGGGTGGCTAGTTAGGGATCATTGCACCGATCTCTCCATTTCCCCAGGGTCCACACCAGCAAAAGAGGGCACTTCTGGGTTCATGGGGCCCTTTCCCTCACCTCTATCCTTGTTGATGGGTGCCCAAAGACAACGGGATGCTTCCAAGCTCAAGGCCCTGTGGATCTGAATTTGGAAGACACGCTTTCACAAGAGGGTCAGGTCAGTGCCATGGAAGCCAACGGTCTGGGTCAAGTTGCTTCTGGAGCCGACCTGATCTGACCTGGTCAAGTTGGCTAAGCTTCAGCCCACCGGCCACGGCTCTGGACTGAGTCTTGGTGCTGAAGGTCTGGTGTCGAGGAATGAAGACCAGAAGGCATGTCACCCACGAATGCGCTGGGGCTGAGGGTTCTGTTAAATGCTGATTTCCCTCCTCCCCTTTAGGGCTGAAACCTGTCACCAGGATCAAAGCATGGGTCCTGGCTCACTAAGCTGTTTCATGTCCTCTGTGGGGTGGTTACTAGGTCTTTTCCCGCACGCTGGGGAGTGGACTGATGGTCCAGTACCATAGCGTGCCATTTCCCAGTGTCACCTGCCATCTGAACTCATGCCATTTTGTTTTCTGGAGCCTTTGAACAGCACCAGAACTATGAGCCTCCTCTCCCAGACCACCCGGGCCACGCTTTGTAACTACGACATCTCAGTATTTGCAGTTCATGTGTTTTTTTCTAAAGGTAGAATTTAATAAATATTTCTCTTTATGTAGGTAATTTTTATGGTTAACGGTCTTCTATTTACAGTAGTGATATAAACGGATTTGAGTTTTTTAGACGTTTAAAAGATTGTGGTAAAATATACATACCATAAAAATTACCATCTTAATGATTTTTAGGGTACGGTTTAGTAGCATTAAGTACATTCACAGTGTTCTGCCACCAATCCCCAAAACTCTTTGTATCTTGCAAAATCGAAACTCTATACCCATTAGACAACCCCCTATCCCTCCCTCCCAGCATGTCCCGACCACCACGCTCCTGACTTCTTTCCCTATGAATCTGCCTACTCTAGGTGCCTTATACAAATGAAGTCCTACAGCATTTGTCCTGTGACTGGGTTATTTCACTTAGCATGGTGTTCTTAAGATTCACCGATGTACGATGTTTTCAAATTTCCTTCATTTTTAAGGCTGGATAATATTCCATTGTTGGATGTACTACATCTGTCTGTCCATTATCCATCAATATTAATGGACACTTGGGTTTCCACCTTTTGGTCATTGTGAATAATGTTCCTATAAACATGCTACAAATATCTTCTTGAAACCTCCTTCCTTCCTTCCTTCCTTCCCTCTCTCTCTCTCTTTCTTTTTCTTTCTTTCTTCCTTCTTTTCTTTCTTTCTTTCTTTCTTTCTTTCTTTCTTTCTTTCTTTCTTTCTTTCTTTCTTTCTTTCTTCCTTTTTCCTTCCTTCCTTCCTTCCTTCCTTCCTTCCTTCCTTCCTTCCTTCCTTCCTTCTTTTTCTTTTTGGCATATATACCTAGAGGTGGAATTTCGGGTCATATGGTAATACTATTTTTAAATTTTTTCAGGAACCGCCATATTGTTTTTCACAGTGGCTGCACCATTTTGCATTCTTGCCATCCACGCACAGGGGTCTAATTTCTCCACATTCACCAACATTGGCTATTTTCTGCTTTTTGATGGTTGTTATCCTAATGAGTGCAATGTAGTACATCATTGTGGTTTTGATTTGCATTTCCCTAATGGTGAGCAATGCTGAGCGTGTTTCCATATGCTTGTTGACCACGTGCGTACCTTCTTTGGAGAAATGCCTACTTGTCATGGGCCCATTTTTTAAGGGCGTGAAGTTAATACGTTTTCGAAGCACAAATACTTCTGGGAGAGGCAACAGACCTCATCAACTTCATTGGTCCAGTTGACAGAGTTCATTAGTGTCGGCTTTAGAAGGAGGCTGTATTAGGGACACCGAGAGCATGTGGATTGGATGGCGTAGGTGGGCAGGCAGATTATGGGCAAACAGGTTTGTAAGACATCGGGGGGCACCAGGCAGAGAGAGAACAACAAATGGGAAGCAGGAGAGAACCCAAAATAAATTTCCCTGCCTTCTCAGTTTGCCAAAGACTGTTCAGGCTTTTGGGGATCCCCAGAGAGAAGTGGGGATGAGAGTCCTGTGGGTCCCTTACTAGGTTTCAGGACAGACACAAAGAGGCCTATGATAAGAGAATTATCCTGACTTGGCTCAGGACAGTTGAGCCTGTTTGGTCCCAGGTGTCCCACCACCACCTGGAGCCCCATCCTAGCTGTATAGACGTGTGGGCGATGTGGGGAGGGGACGCTCAGAGCTGGGCTCCCAGACTGAGCGTGCTGACTCTCTGGGTCTTCGGCAGGTGATTTTCGGGATGGCTACATGGGCGGTGTTGGAAATGTGTGGGGTGGTTTGAGTTGGATGCTACACACCTGGGATGTGGGTCAGAATGCTAACAGGCCGGCAGTACCATTAAGGACAAATTGTCTTGCTTGAGTCCCAACAACGTCCCACCAAGAAATCCTGGTCCGTTCCTTAAAGGGACAGCAGATAGAGCAGAAAAGGGCCCAGTCTGCCGTAGTGACTGTCAACCTGCTTTAGAATCCCTGCTCTGGTCCTTACCTTCGGGGCTGCTTCGTGCTAGTTACGTAACCTCTCTGAGCCATGAGCCACGTGCTGCAATCTTCCCCAAGCGAACATGGACGTGGCCGCTGCTTCGAAGAGAGCTGATGGTTACCCATCATTCGGTAGTGAAGCGGTGAGCCTCCCACTGTGCCCGAAGGCTGACTTGCGCTGGGAAGCTGCGCTGGATGGCGGGCCCCGGAATGGGTGTGTCAGCGGGTTCCTCTAACGTCTCCCAGCTGCAGCAGTGGGAAGGGAGTTGGCAGGTGGAAGGGCTGCAGCAGCGGACGTGGGCAGCGCCCACCCACTTGTGTGGACTCTGGCATCGGTTCCCCTGGCAGTGGCTTCCCCGTGCCCCAGAACAACCCTGCCTGGGTCTAAGCAACTGGTCATCCCAGCCCTTTACAAACCCCCTGCGGAGGAAGGTCTCTCTCGAGTGGGGCCAAGGCCCCATGGGTTTCACCTGTGCCTTTCCAGCTTGGAGAGAAGCTCTTGGGGCTCTTGTCTGATGATCCGCCGCCAGCAGCCCTAGAGGCACTCAATTACAGCCCGACTCGGCTGAACGCTTTTGGTCTCAGGTTATAAAATGAATCCCCACAGAGCTCTGGACGCCTGAGCTCAGAAGCTGTTCAGATTTCACAACACCACTCTTGAAAAATGAAGTGACAAAGCTCCTGTCTTATTCGGATCCTGTCATTCCCCTGTGTCATTGCATTCTTGCCTTCAGTTATGAGTTTTGGAGAATGCTTCCTCACACCTTCCCCCCGTCCACCGGCGTTTTCTCCCCGCCCCAGAGAGCACGCAGCACCATACCTGGGACGGTGAAAACCCAATGTGGGGGGGAGGCGGTGCTGCAGCTCAGGGCAATGTGGTCAGTTGTATCCACGACTTTAGTGTCAGGACATTCCGGTCTTCCCTCCTGTGTAAAAGCCCATTTGTCAGCGATGTTTCATTATCAGCGATGTTTCAGGCACTTGCTAATAAAGTTGTGATCTTGTTCCTCTCATGGAGGCTCTGTTGAGTTAGGTTCAGCTATCCAGGGGGGACTGGGGGCAACCCTCTTTTCATTTGCAGACCTAGGAGGGGAAAGCTGTGCCCTCCGAGGATATCGTCACTTGGTGGCTGTGCTCTCTACTTACTGCAACTACAGTGGCAAGTTCGCTACAAAGAGAAACCCCAAATCTTGGAAAAGGCACGTGGTTTTGTGAAGCCGATCAACACGTTGTTGGAGAATTGCCAGGATCACATACAAAGCCATCGACAAATGTTGCTTGGCAGGGTCAGGTCAGTTAACGATGAGAGAAGAGAAACTTAGCAAGGGGAGGTGATGAAAGGGGGTTTACAACGTAGAATATGAAAGGGTAAGAAAGGGCTCTGGGGAACAGGATGCCAAGCTGGGACATCTCTGCGATGCTTTGTGGAGGTCTTCATTATGATTATGCTGCAATGCAAGCGAGGGAGCGAGCGCAAGGATTAACTGTTCTGACCGGAAACGTGCTCCGAACAGTGCCTTCCCCACACTCAGTGATCTATGAAGCTTAGGGATGGCAGTGGTGACTCTTACGTTAGCGAATAGTGTTGTCTACCCAGTTATTCAAGCCAGTCAATTCCCAAGACTTGTGAATTCCGACCCCTCCCCTAATTTACTTTCTCCATCCTGTTGATACTACATCCAGGCCACCCTCCCCTCTGCCTGTCATCCTGTCCCCAAGTGGTCTCCTTGCCTTGCATTTGCTCCTTCCAATTCATTCTGTCTCCTGTGGTCAAAGTGCTCTTTCCAAGGCAAAACTCCGAATTGGCAAACCAATTTATATTCCTTCTGGCATTGTGTGAACGTACCTATTTCCCAAACCTTCGCTGATATTGTCTATAATTATTTATAAAACATTTTTTTAAAAATGGTATCATTTTAAATTTCATTTCCTCACCATGGGTGAACTTTAAAAAACACATGCTTGTCATTTTTACTACTCCCATTGTATAATGCCTGCTCCTGTCATTTGCTCTGAAAGGCCTTTGATATTATGACACAGTAAATGCGATCTGTGTTCTGAAGCTCAATTTTGGAGCCTGGCAACAGTTGCCCTGGCTAGCCTTGGCTCTGGGCCTGGGGCTCTACAGAAAAGCCCCTATTATAGTTGCTTCGGATGGTGCAATGTCATGGGCCCATCTGTTTTAACTTGGCCCGGCCCATGAGGACTTGAGAATAGGACCCCTTGAAGCACCCAATAACCACTGAGTCAGAATGGCCCTTTCCTCATCCCTGGATCACTTTTACATCAAGCTCCTTCCGGATGGCCATTTTTAGCTTAGATGACCACACCATTTTGAAGCCTGCTGCTTTTGGGGGCTAAATATAATTTCTCTGGGAAAAGGGCCAACTGCGACAGCTTATTTCCGTTTGGCCTGCGTCTTGAGGCAGGACTGAATATGAGAGGAAATGTGGAGCCAGCATGAAGAAACTGCGTGGCGCCGCCAAGCACCAACCACCACTGCACACGGACCTTCTGGTGGCAAAGGGGAGCCAGAGGTCGGGGGAGTGCACGGACTTTAACCCCCAGAGGGTATCGGCAACTTAGTCATGAGAGGTCCTTTTGGTCTGAAATGATGGGGGTGTTTGGGTGTGTGCCCACTCAAACCGTATTGGAAGGTTCTGCCTCAATTCCATTGCTCATTCTGGTAGTTCATATTACTTGGGATAACACAGAATGCCTTCCATGACCTAATCCCTGAAATTCTCACTCTTGACACTCCCCAAGTCCCAATTACTATCCTCACCTCTGCAGCCATATTGAACAACTACAGCTTCCCAAGGGCTTCATGCTGTTTTACGCCTCTATGCTTTTGCACTTGTTGTTTTCTCTGCTTGGGTTACAACTGGAAAACTTCTACTCATTTTTTTCAAATCCCAACCCAATGCTCCTTGACCCACCCCAGTAGAAGTTATTAGCCACTCCTTTGTTTCAGTATGATTCTCAATTTGTACCTTTGTTGTCGTAGCACTACATTTCCCATGCTTGTGTCTCTACTGGAGTGGTAAACGCTTGAGAGCAGAGACTTCGTTCATTTTTTTAATTCATTCATCCATCCATCCATTCCACAGACATCTGCTGAGCACCTGCAAACGTAATGTGGCACCCTTCCTTATCTTTGCATACCTTCTGCAGAGCACGGCTCTGGAATGAAACAACGCTCAGGAATAGGTGGTGAATTGCATTGAGTTCCTGAGAATGGCTACATAACTCATTCCTGGCATTGGAGGATTGCCTTCAGGTGCAGCATATTTAACCATCTTGAGTTTTGTGGTCTCACTGAGTGTGGGGGATGTGTCGTTTTGGCTCTCCCCCCCACTGTAAGACTCCTCACCACGTCCTGGCTGCCCAGCCTTCTGCATCCAAATCTGCCAGATACATCCAGGAGAATGACTTGGACTCACAACTTCTCCCCCCACCACTTGCTTTCCCAGTGAAAATTTGACCCAGAAGGGCCAAAGTGTACCCACATCATGGCACAAGTATGGCCAAAATACTCAGAGCTGTGCTAGGACAGCATGATACCAATGCATAGCAGATAATAGGAAGTGGGTGTTGCTAATGTGGTCACCGTGTTTTTAAAAAATTAATTAATTCATTAATTAAAAGAGAGAGGATTTTAAGATCAAGTCACACAAAGATGGTTTGAGTGACTCAAGTCCAGATAGAATTTGGAAAGGCCTATAGCAGGGTGATGTTGGGGAGGGAAGGGAGCGAGTGTGACTGTGGAACAAGGACATGAGAGACACACTCTGCCCATAAACCATTTATAGGAGCGTGGGCTGTGCTTTGTCTTTTGGATGCACTTGCCATTTGTGCACTCCTGCTTTTCTTTAGGTTTCCCAGACTCCGGAACCCCTGGCTCCTCCCTCCTTTGAGTCCCTCTGCCCTCTCTCAGCCTGGTCTGTTTCTCTGACAGCACCCAGAAAATCTCAC
>JAPYYM010001915.1:0-12894 GCA_028534135.1 Potos flavus
GAGTTCTCTGATCTCAGCCCAGCATGAAGACTGTATGATTTTAGAGTCAACAAGTTCTGTGATCCAGCTCTGGTGCCGCCATTTACTAGCTCTGTGACCTTGGTCAAGTTACTCAACTTCACTGAGCCTCATTTTCATTCTCTGTGTCCCATTGCTGGAAATCCGAGTCTCTTATCAACCCTCACTCCATCTCTGTCCTCATAATACCCAGACTGAGGATTTTGGAGAGTTTTGCTTTTTTAGCAAACTCTTTTTGATTGAGAATCTGCCATATACTAAGGACTTCAACAGGCCTTCAGGAAATGGTATCAGTTCTCAGTTTGCATTCATGGCATTTACATTGGCTGGAGTGGTCTCTTCTATTTTAAACAAAAGAGATAATGCAAATTGCTGGTAGCATATAAAATTACCTGAGGAGTGAGAAGGAGCAAGATTTTTAAAAGTCTTTTATGTAGGCTATAAAAATCTAAATGAACATCTTTCAAGTGAGTCCTGGAATAATTAGAAATGAAAAATTGGAAACTTTCATTTGAATCCTACAATGGATTATATGAGGGTTTAAAATACATATCTGTTGTCCTTTTAGCTTTCTCCTTACCTAAAGTATGGTACATAGAAAAAAATTATCCTTAACTTTAGCCCTTGTGAATGTTATAATAATGTCCTAAATTTTGGATCTGGGGAGTAAAATACAACTAAGATTAAAGTCCAAGTTTCTGATATTCTGTGTCCAGTAATAATTACTTGAATGAAGAAACATTCCAGGGCATCTGGGTGGCTCAGTCAGTTAAATGTCTGCCTTCAGTTCAGGTCATAGTCCCAGGGGCCTGGGATTGAGTCTCACATTGGGCTCCCTGCTCAGTGGAGAGTCTGCCTCTCTCTTTCTCTCTCCCTCTGCCTCTCCCCCTGCTTGTGCTTGCACACTCTTGCTTTCTCTCTCAAATAAATAAATAAAATCTTAAAAAAAAAAAAAAAGAAATGTTCCATTCATTTTTGGAAAATCCTGTAATCAAGATAGTAACAAACAGTTAAAATGTAAATTCATCATGATATATTTCATAAAGGCATTTAATACAGATTAATGTTTATTTCTGATAACATCTAATAAACTAAGAGAATGGATGGAAACTTTCTTAATATGGTAGAAAAAAATCAATCTCAAACCAACAGGTAAGATGATTCTTAATGCAAAGTACTAAAGGCGTTCCCATTAAAGCCAGGACAAGGTGAGAATGTCCACTGTCACTATTATTATTTAATTTTGTATATTCTAGCCAATGCATTAAGATAAGAAAATAAATAGGAGGTATAATTATTAGAAGAGGAAAATAGAATATTCTCATTATTTTCAGACTGTGTAATTATCTATCAAAAAACCCAAGAGTATTAGCTGAAGAACTATTAAAACTTGATAAAGGGGCTGCTAACAAGATGTTTTCCTTATGCTTAGCTATAAGCTTAACAAGAAATGTGTGGCACCCATATGATGTTATAATGAAGAGCCTATTGTTTGATATTTAACTTCTAACAACTTTTAAGCCTTACTCTTCCCTCTTCCCTTTGGGGCACACTTCTGAGCAGGCTGATAAGAAAATGATTTCTCCTATGGGCACTGGCAGGAGACAGCAACCTGTCCCATGTGAGAACACATATACCAGACTCCTCACTACTCCAACCACACAAAAAACCCAGAATAGTTTCCTTTCCTTGCTTTCTCAAGCAATTTTGGACCTGCTTGAGAGTCCTGCCCTGCCTTCCCCCATAGACCTCAGTTATCTAAGTAATAAGCCTTTTTTATATGCCTTAATATGTGTTGTGGTGTCATCAGTTTTGACACTGAAATCAAACATCGGGTGGGGATCCCTTCTGCTTTTGCAGGGTGTGGCCATAGCAAATATAGAGCAGATATAAAAATACCAAGATGAAAAAGAATGGCTAACATTTACTAATGCTTATTATGTTCTTATATACTGTTTTCTGCACTAGAGCATACAATTGATCAAATGTGGGGGCAGGATATAAATCCAAAAGTGTGGTTCCAGAGCCCTCTCTAAGTCATTACATGGGAGATTATACTTTATCAACCATTTCATATTTGGCTTAATATTTTAAATGAAAAACCACACCTATAAGTTTACCCCGTTGTGGCTACAATGTGCATTAATTTCCCCTCGGTAGGTGGTTTGGCATTTTTGCACTTAATTGCTGATTTGTGACATATATGATTAAAATCTGGCCTACCAAACCAGACTTTCTGGAAGGTGAAATGGAGGCACAGGATATTTAAGTTAATTTGCTTAAGTGTCACTCTCCATGAAGGGGCAAAGCCAGGATCTGCCCCTGTTGCCTTCCTGATTTAATAACTGATGTTAGCATACTACTTTACAACTAAAAAAGTTTGTTACAGATATTATTTGATAACCTCAACAGTTGTGCGAAAGTAAATGTAGAGGTATGAATCTCCTGTTGTTCAGATGAGGAAACTGAGAACCAAAGAGGTTATGTAATTAACCCAAGATCACACATATCTTAAATGTGTGTAGAAGACATAAATGTGGTCTTTGATACCACATTTTTCATGGTATAGGTTGGTTTCTTGTTCAAGGTGCTCCAAGAAAGTGCTTAGTTGTGGAGAGGTCTAGTACATCACATTCCCTTTCAGATGTGAGTGATCCAAACTGGAATTTCCTAGGAATCTGAATCTGATCTCCGGGTGCTCATTTGGCTCCTAGAAAGCTCCAAGCTTTGATAACAAGATCTAGAAGTGGTCAAAGTCTCAGTAGGTGCTTTATTTTTTACCTCGCTTATTTTTTTAAAAGATTTAAAAGATTTATTTATTTATTTGACACAGAGAGAGGGATCACAAGTAGGCAGAGAGGCAGGCAGAGAGAGAGGGAGAAGCAGGCTCCCTGCTGGGCAGAGAGCCCGATGCAGGCCTCGATCCCAGGACCCTGAGATCATGACCTGAGCCGAAGGCAGAGGCCTTAACCCACGAGCCACCCAGGTGCCCCTACCTCGCTTATTTTTTAAAAGTTTTTATTTACATTTCAGTCAACATACAGTGTAACATTAGTATTAGGTGTACAATATAATGATTCAACACTTCCGTACATCACCCAGTGCTCATCACAAGTGCACTCCCTAATCCCCATCATCTACTTAACCCATCCCCCCACCAACCTGCCCCCTGGTAACCATCAGTCTGTTCTCTATAGCTGGGAGTCTGTTTCTTGGTTTGCCTCTCTCTCTCTTTTTTCCCCATGCTCCTTTGTTTTGTTTCTTTTTTTTTTTTTTAAGATTTTATTTATTTATTTGACAGAGAGAGAGAGAGATCACAAGAAGGCAAAGAGGTAGACAGAGAGAGAGAGAGACGGGGAACCAGGGTCCCTGCTGAGCAGAGAGCCCGATGTGGGGCTCAATCCCAGGACCCTGAGATCATGACCTGAGCCGAAGGCAGAGGCTTTAACCCACTGAGCCACCCAGGCACCCCTCCTTTGTTTTGTTTCCTAAATTCTACATATGAGTGAAATCATGTGGTATTTGTCTTTCTCTGACTGACTTATTTCGCTTAGCATAATACACTCTAGCTCCATCCATGTCATTGCAAATGGCAAGAGCTCATTCTTTTTTATGGCTGAGTAATATTCCATTGTGTGTGTGTGTGTGTGTGTGTGTGTGTGTGTGTGTGTGTGTGTGTGTACCACATCTTTATCCATTCACCAATCAATGGACACTTAGGCTGTTTCCATAATTTGGCTATTGTAGATACTGCTGCTATAAACACTGGGGTGCATGTATCCTTTTGAATTAGTATTTTGTATTCTTTGGGTAAATACCTAGTAGTGCAATTTCTGGGTCGTAGGGTAGTTCTATTTTTAATCTTTTTATTTTTAAAGTAAGCTCTATACCCATTGTGGGGCTCGAACTCACAACCCTGAAATTAAGAGTCGAATGCTCTACTGGCTGAGCCGATCAGGTGCCCCTATTTTTAACTTTTTGAGGAACCTCCATACTGTTTTCCAGAGTGGCTGCCCCAGTTTGCATTCCCACCAACAGTACACGAGGGTTCCCCTTTCTCTGCATCCTTGCCAACACCTGTTGTTTCTTGTGTTGTTGATTTTAGCCTTTCTGACTGGTATGAGGTGATACCTTGTCGTAGTTTTGATTTACATTTCCCTGATGATTGACCTGTTTCTTTTAATCTCGATGTGGCTGAACTAGAGGATGCCATGCTAGTTTTCAAAGTGCTTTTCAAATTTCTTTTCTCTTTCAATCTTCACAATGTGTCTGAGATACATAGATGAGGTAGTATTATTCCCATTTTTTTCATAAGGGAATAAAGTCAAAAAGGTTATATGACTTGCCTAGAGCCATGTGGGTAAGTTCAGAGATAAGGTTAGGATACAGATGTCTTGACTCTCAGTCTGTTTCCACTTCAGCAGCCAACCAACTTGCGAGTTGAGCAAGACAGAGAATGAATTGTGTGGGAGTCATGCCTCTAGCTGATGTTTTAACCATTATGGTAGGTGTATGTTCAATGAAACTCACTTGTTTCCAAGACAACAGGAGTCAAATGAAAACCTCATTTGCTCGGGAGGAGGCAGATTCACTATCATTTCCATCCCTTTGAAGAATTTCACGTTTTGATGGGCAAAGTGCCAGAAATAATTAAGCCAAATAGCTCCACAGAACCCTGTTGGAGCAAGAAAGCAGAAGAAAAGAAACACATTTATATGTATATAAATGTGGGTGGTGTTTCTGCTGTGAGAGTCTTTCAACAGAAATCATGACAATCCAGGAAAATCCGGGGATCAATGCCACATAGAAAAGAACAATAATCTGGAAAGAAAAAGAAAGGAAAAAACCCCACAACATAGGAGCACCTTGGGGCAGAGAGATGGGGATGTGGGAGGAAGAGAAGGAGGAAGAGATAGGCAAGGGGAGAAGCTGCCTGGCCCCCCAGCCCTTTCCCTGGTCCCCAGTGGAAGAAAGAGTGGATGAAATGATTAGATTTTAACTTGAATTCCCTGAGTCAAGTGGCCCAGAGTGTTCATTTTCTTTTTATTTACTTTCTTGTGAGGTATCCACTCTGGTTCTAATTTCCCATTTTTGCAGTGGAGATCAGGAGATTTGGAGCCAAACGGAGATGGAATACATTCTTCTCTACTGGCTGCATGCCAGCCTTTATTACAACTTTTAAAAAACTTAGTTTATTATGGGATGGAAAATTTGGTTTCTCAGGTACACGAGAGGGAGGATACTCTTTTGATTTCTTCCGTTCTGGTTTTTAATTCATTCAACCTTTATGGAATGGCTATTCTGTAGAAGGTCTTGCCCAAAGAATTGGGGATTCAGAAATGAGTAGGGCCTAGCATTCAGTGGATCATACTTAATGTACCTACTTGTGCGGTCTTCATAACTAAATACAACTGACCCTTGAACGCTGTGGGGATCAGGGGTGCCGATGCCTGCCCAGTAGAAAAATCAGTGTATAACTTTTGACTCCCCCAAAACCTAACTATGACTAGCCTAGCGTTGACCGGATGCCTCACTGAGACATAAATAGTTGAGTAACATATTTTGTATGTTACATGTATTATACACTGTATTCTTACAATAAAGTAAGCTGGAGAGAAGAAAATGTTCTTAAGCAAATTGTAAGGAAGAGAAAATGCATTTATAGTACCATGCTATACTTATCAAAAACAATCTGTGTGTAAATGGACCCATATTTTAAACCCGTGTTGCTCAAGGGTCAACTGTAATGAAAATACTATAGCCTTGTTGTGAGCTGTGGAGTGATTGTCCAATAAGTGGTGTGTTCAGGCAACATTTATTTATTCATGTAGTCACCAAATCATTACTATCTCTTACGAAGAGCCAGACGCTCGGCTGCCTGTGGGAGTCTCCAAAGGTGAACAAAAGCAACATGTATAACAAAAAGAATTAGTATCCAGAATTTATAAAGAACCCTACAAATCCACAGGAAAAGGACAAATAAACCAACAGACAAATGAGTAAATGATGTAGATGTGGGAGTCACAGAAGAGGAAGACATAAAAGGCTAAAGAACATTTGGTGAGGGGCACCTGGGTGGCTCAGTTGGTTGAGTGTCTGTCTCTTGATTTCAGCCCAGGTCATGGTCTCAGGGTCCTGGGATCGAGCTCTGCTGTGGGCTCTCTGTGAAGCGGGAAGTCTGCTTGAGATTCTCTCCCTCGCCCTCTGACCCTCTCCCACTCACGTTTTTTTTTTCTCTCTTTCTAAAATAAATAAATCTTAAAGAACATTTGATAAGGCATTCACCTTCACTAAGCTAGTGAGGGAATGCAAATTAAAATCACCACAAGATACTATTTTATTTTTACCTGCTAGTGTGGCGACGATGAAGTTTATTAATATCGAGTGTTACTGAGTTGTGGGAAGAGGGCTGCTTTCCTATATTTCTGGTGGGAATGGTAAAATGAGCTCTGACTTTGGAGGGCAATTTGACAGTGTCTCTGAAAATTATCTGTATCAAGAACAATTGGAAACCACCTAACCATCCCTGGAGTGGATAGACAGGACACGGTATGTTCATATGCTGAAACATTACACAGAAATTCAGAAGAACATATTAGAGCTATCCACATCGACATGGATTGATCTCAAAAATATACTGTAGAGTGAAAAGAGCAGTTTGCAGAGTCGTATGTACACTATGACCATTTATGTGAGGGAAAAAAGGCCTCCCCCCACCAAAATCAATACTACACAATTTCTGTAGTGTAGGTGAATAGCCTGGAAAAGATACATATCAGATTATAATAGTGGTTATCTCTTGATTTGTGATGGGGAAACATCTGAAGAGGTCCAAAGGGACTTCATCTATATTTGTAATATTATATGTTTTAGGCAAACAGATCATATATAATTTATCTGTTACAAACTAGAAGAAAAGAGGGGCCAGGACACAATTCCTGTCTTTGAGCAACTTAATGACTAATGGCCTTATCCACCGGCAAAGCTGGGATTAGAACCCAGGTTTTTAATTTCCTAGTGCAACGATCTGTCTCTTGGATATATGATAAATTTAATCACCTGTGAAGAATCTCACACCCTGACTTGCTTTCTGCAAAGCGATAGCTTTTCCAGTTGACATAAAGGTTAAGGCATTTTATTTCTTTTTGTGTATGGGGGTGGACTTTTCATTAAAAATCTTTTATTAACAAATGAATAAATGCCAAGAATATTTATAATGTATGTGTTAGGTACACAGAATAACAATCCAATGAACTCACTCATTAACCTACCACCCAGCTGAAGGAATAGAAGGCATTTTCAAAACTTTTTCATAAAAGAAACTGGTGAGAACATTTGGACTGTCCCATCAGAGACTAAAACCTCAAGGGCTCCATGATGTTCTTTCCCAGTCTGCATCAGCACCATTTCCACAACTCCCTAGCAGTGAAATAAATTAAACAAATGGCCCTATCTGGAAAATTGGAATCTTCTCCTCTTTGTGTGCTAAGTGGGTAAGCAGTGATTTATCTGGGCTGCTCCTAGAGGGCGAGAAGTCACACAAAGTTCTGAGAGATGCGTCTGGAGGTAACTAGAGTGTCCAAGTGTATTTAGCTAACGATAATGCAAACCACAGAAAATATATCACATGGAGCAAGGAAAATGTGCATTTACTGTCTGGGAAGTAATTGAACATTTATAGTTTGGGAATAGCGAGTTCAGAGCTGGAGGAAAGAATATCCTTGTTTCGGTCAATGGAAAGAAATCAGTGTTCTTTGGAACCCAATGGGGGAATTAAGTAGTCCATTTTGAGGTTCCTCACGTCTTTATCTGAGAAGGGATTTAAGCAGGAACTAGTTAAGACTGGACTCAGAACACACACACACACACACACACACACTCTCACAGGTGCACAGACACTTGCACGCAGGACGGGAGAGGGCAGAGGAGGGAGGAGGACAGAGAGACAGAAAGATTGGAGGGAATAGGTGGAGTTTAATGCCACAGACTTGTCTTCCATGATCTCCTAAGGTGTCGGGGGCCACAAGCTCTTACACACATGGTCTGAGAGCCTCACAGTAACATGCTGTTATTTCCAAATGAAGGTTAGAAAAGTGCCCAGTATTGTAAGAGATCAGAACTACAAAGGGATGATTAATGAGTACACGGAAGCTCCTGGCAGCCAAGTGGGGCTCCCCAGAAGTCCCAATCCCCTCTTTGCAGACAGTGCTGGAGAATGTAGCTCTTTCCCTCCCCACAGCCCGTGGGACGGCTGGATAGGACCCAAGATACAATATTTGGGACATACTTACACCAAAAATGGTTTGCTGCTTAGCTGAAATTCAGATTTAATTGGGTATAGTATTTATTTTCCAAATCTAGCAACCCTATATTTATGAAATATGCTTGCCCTTGTTCCTCCCCCAATTCCTTTTTAAATTCTGATCAAGTCGAAGTCCTGCATTCCCCAGAGACCCTGGACTGTCTCAGAATGGCCTGTGTAAGGCAACAATTTTCCTTCTTCAGGACCCGTGGTCTAATTCTAAGGAGTATTCCTCTCATTTCCACCGACCCCAAGACTTGTCCTCACTTCTGCTTGAAGACTATCTCACCATGTCAGAGAATTTCTAGTGCCTATTAGCCCAGAAGGTCTTTCGCTCCAATGTCAGTGGAGAGATTGTGACAGGGATCATTGTGCAAGAATATTCAAGACTAAGAAAGAACTAGAATCTTATCTCTAAACCTTACAGAATCCAGAGGGGCATGGCAGGAAGGGTCTGTTAGCACAAAGAACACAGCGTTAGTCACAATCACAGACACACGTGGGGTTGAGAAGATGAGCAAGGTCTATCTTTACTGTTCCCATTGGGCTAATCCCCTTTCCAATCGTAGTTAGCCTTGGAGAAAACCTAGAAAGTCCCTTCCACTTTGCTCCCCTCGCAGTTGAAATCGGGAAGTCCCATTACCTTTCCTGCCCAGGGTTGGGGGCGGGGAGGTGGCGCGTGGAAGGTGGGGGTGTGTGGGGTGGGGCAATAGAGGACCACGACCTCATCTAAGCCAGGAGTTGGCAAATTACAGCTTGTGGGGCAGATCCTGCTCACTGCCTGTACAGCTCGTGAGCTAAGAATGGGTTTTATATTTTTAAATGTTTAAAAAAAGTCAAAAGATGGTAAAAGTCAAAAGTATTAAGTGGATATGTGCAAATTATGCACAATTAAAATTTTGGGGTTCATAGTTTTCTTGGAGCACAGCCACACCCATTCTTTTATAGATTATGTATGGCTGCCTTGATGCCAGAGGGCAGAGGGCAGAGATCCTTATTTGCAACAAGGATCATGTGGCTCACAAAGCCTAAAATGTTTATAATCTGGCCCTTTTAATATAAATTTTGACGACTCCCTGATTTAAGCAATACATTTCTCTTACTAATGGTAGCTGCTCCTCTGAGAGTGTAGCTTTCAAGTATATTTACTCTCTGGGCTACAAGATCCCCTTCCCACCAGGAATGGGTCATTTAGAACCCTTTTGGTCATCAGGGACAGAAAACCCAGCTTAAGGCGCCCCTCTTGTCATGTCCAAGCTGCCTGCAGTGTGTGACTGCTGTCATAGTGCATGCGTGTTGGTATGTAAACTTTGTTTTGCTTCGGAAACACATTATTGTTATTATTGGAAAAACATTATCATACAAAATTTCACACGATCTTGGTTTCCTCTCTAGCTCCTGACCTGCCTTCCTGTGTGTGAGCTTTTTCTTTGTCCCTTCTCCAGAGCTCCCCCTACTGGTCAGATCGGCTATGGTAGGTTTCAGCCTGACCGCCTCATGTAGGCTAGTTCCGACTTTTGTCACATGTTGTTGTTGTTTTTTAGATTTATTTATTTATTTGACAGAGAGAGAGAGAGCGCAAGAGAGCACAAGCAGAGGAAGCGGGAGAAGGAGAGGGAGAAGCAGACTCCCCATTGAGCAGGGAGCCCATGCGGGATTCTATCCCAGGACCCTGAGATCATGACCTGAGCTGAAGGCAGACACTTAACCAACTGAGTCACCCAGGTGCCCTGGCTTTTGTCACATCTTGACAAACATAGAAGATGTCACTCGTACAGCACACTGAGAGAAGCGAGGGGATTTGTGAGTGTCTCCATAGGGCTCGGTGAAAAAATAATGTTATATATTTTTATAATTACGATAATATAGTTTTTATAATTATGAAAAAGAAATGAAAAGGTATTAGAGAAGATAGTAGGTGTAAGATTTGTATAAATCTTCCAAATAAGATCTTTCCAAAATTTTAAATGTGAAGCTTGATCTTGCTTGCATAAACATAACATTTTAATTTCATATTTTATTTGAAATGGTTACATGCATTTCCTAATCAAGGCTTTAGAATCATGATCTCTTCAGTTATGACAGTCACCAAACAAAAACATGTGCTTTCACAATTAAGTGATAAAACATGTAAAAACTTTTTTTAAATAACCATTTTAGCACGGCTTAAATTATATTTACAAATGTGGCCGTTCTTCCCTTATTTTTATTGGCAAGTGTGTTAATTAAACTTTCTTACAACGGTGACGGATTTTTAATCCAGTAGAACTTCCGCATCTCAACTGCATACACAGTTTGAACATCACTTGCAGGTCACTTGGGCGCTACTAAGATGGCACCTAAGCCACAAGTAGGGAGAAGTGGCTCATGTGTAGGGAGACAGAGATTGGGGACCTCAGCCTGGAGCGTGTCTCTGAGGAACGTCCAGCCCCGACAGTTGACTCTCGCGGCTCAGCGGCACCCCGGGCTGCGTGCTTGTACCCTGCATTGCCTGGACACCTGGACTGTGAAATTCTTTCCCCAGCAGCTCCCAGAGCCCCTTGCTCGCTGCGACAGGGGTCTGCTTTACCGAGACCATGTGCCCTGCAGCTGACCAACGGTAGAGCTTCTCCTTTGGCTATAGGAGCGCACGTTAGCAGGGGACGAGCCCTAGCTCCGGGAGACCTCTGCCTGCAGGAGCCATGTGGCATGCCCCTGGATTCTTCTCAGCTCTGGGGCCGCTTTCTGGGGGGTGCCACATGAGGCTACTTGAGGCCTGAGGTGACCTACCTGTGTGTCTTGGTCACCCCAGGTGCCCTTTTGCTATCGCCAAGCCTGAGGGGATCAATATTGTGCAGAACATCTGTAACCCATGTGTGGTATACCAGCGAGCTCTGGTGGGGAGGCTCTGCCATGATGGATTCTACTGCTATGTTTCCTGAACAACTGAAGGAGATGATTCAGGAGAAAAGTACCTTCCAGAACAAAGTTTGACTCCCATGAAACTGGGTTGCTTTAGAAACAGATTTTTTCCATTATTGTTGTTTACTTTTTTGTTGTTTGGTTGTTAGCTATGCCTTATATATGTATGTGTGTATGTATGTTAGTGATTGCTCCAAGTATTACAATAGACCTCCTTAACCGTTCCCAGTCGGCCTTCAGTTAATATTATTCTACCTCATGGGGCGCCTGGGTGGCTCAGATGGTTAAGTGGCTATCTTAAGCTCAGGTCGTGATCCTGGGGTCCTGGGATGGAGCCCTGCGTGGGGCTCCCTGCTCAGCAGGGAGAAGCATCCCTCTCCCTCTCTCTCTGCCTGCTGCTCTCCCTACTCGTGCTGTCTCTCTGTCAAATAAATAAACAAAATCTTTAAAAAAAAATTGTTCTACCTTACATGAATGTAAGAGTCTTGGAAGTAAGCTTCCACTTCCCTTACTCCCATCCTTTGTGCTATTGTTTTATGACATTTTATTTATACATCTCTCATAAGTGCCACAATACATTGTTATTTGGTATTATACCATTGTGTCTTTTTAAAAACAGGTTTCTTTGGATGTAACTATATATATCATAAAATTCACCCATATAAAGTGTATAATCCAATGGTTTGGGGTGTATTACATTAACTAAACAATGGTGGTAAAATACGTATAACAAAATTTGCCATTTTAACTATTTCTATGTACATTTCATTGGCATTATTTATATTATCAGTGTAGTGCAACTATCATCACTATTTCCAAAACTTTTTCATCACCCCAAACAGAAACTCTATTAAACAATAGCTCCCTATTCTCTCCTTCCTGCAGTCCCCGGTAACTTCTTCTTCTCTTTTCTTAAGATATTTATTTATTTATTTATTTAGATTGGGGGAGGGGCAGAGGCAGAAGGAGAGAATCTCCAGCAGACTCCGTGCTGAGTGTGGAGCCCCACTGTGGGGTTCGATCCCACAACTCTGAGATCATGACCCAAGCTGATACTAAGAGTCAGATGCTCAACTGACCAAGCTGCCCAGGCGCCACTCATTTATTTATTTGAGAGAGAGAGAGAGAGAGAGAGAGAGCAAGTAAGAGAGCACAGGACTGGGGACAGAAGGGCAGAGGGAGAGGGAGAGAATCTTAAGCAGGCTCCACGATCAGCCTGGAGCCCAATGTGGGGCTTGATCTCATGACCCTGAGATCATGACCTGAACTGAAACCAAGAGTCTTCTGCTTAACCGACTGAGTCACCTAGGTGCCCCCAGGTCCTGGTAACTCTAATCTACGTTCTGTCTCTATGAATTTGCCTGTTCTAAGTTTCTTATAATTGGAATCATATAATATTTGTCATTTTGTGTTTGGCTTATCTTACTTAGCAGGATTTTTTTTTTTTTTTCTTAACATATAATGTATTATTTGCCCCAGGGGTACATGTCAGTGAATCATCAGGCTTACACATTTCACAGCACTTACCATAGCACATATCCTCCCCAATGTCCATAACCCAGCCACCCTATCCCTACCCCCCCACCCCCCAGCAACCCTCAGTTTGTTTTGCGAGTTTAGGAGTCTCTTATGGTTTGTCTCCCTCCCGATCCCATCTTGTTTCATTCCCCCCC
>JAPYYM010001916.1:0-12892 GCA_028534135.1 Potos flavus
TTTTTTTTTTAAGATTTTATTTATTTATTTGACAGAGAGAGAGAGAGATCACAAGCAGGCAGAGAGGCAGGCAGAGAGAGAGGGGGAAGCAGGCTCCCTGCTGAGCAGAGAGCCCGATGCGGGGCTCGATCCCAGGACCCTGAGATCATGACCTGAGCCGAAGGCAGAGGCTTTAACCCACTGAGCCACCCAGGCGCCCCTAACTGGGCTAAGATTGTGTGTACTTCTTCGAATAAATTGGTTTCCCTTGTTCCTAAGCATTCTTGGGGAAGACGATTTTTCAATACTAAGGATATATTCTGTCCTTCGGATGTACCATTACCAGTTTAACCAGTTCATTATCGTGGGACATTCATGTTGTTTCCCAGGATCACTGTTAAAAATAAAACTTTGCTGAACATCCTACACAATTCTGAGAGCCTAGAAGTACACTTCCTTTGTTAGAGAGTGTGTATGCCCCTTTTACATTGCATTAACAAATTGCCCCCCAAATTGGTATAATAATAAGTCCAATAAGGCTTTTGCCACAATCTGTGAAAATGCCTCCTCTACCAAATCTTCAAAGAAATTGTCTTCATTAAAAATAGTGACCACTGATTAAGCAAAACACTGTAGATTCCTACTTTAATCCCCCCTCCCTCCACTTAACAGTGAAGTTGCACATTTGCAACGTTTTATTGACTATCCGTATTTTTTATTTTGTGAATTGCTCATTTGTCCATTGGGTTGTTCATCTTTTTTTGTATTGGTTTGCAAGAAATCTTTACATAGTAAGCAATTAACTTTTTCTAACGTGATAGATACAAACTTCTCAGAATGTAGTGGGCTTTTTATTTTGTTTACGATGTTTCTTTGTACTATTACATGTAGTTTTAGACCTATCTTTTTTTTTATGGTTCCTTTCTTTGTGTTCTGCTGAGAAAGACTTCCGTTTTAAGATCAAATAAATAGCAATTGACGTTGTATTCTAGTTTTTGTATAATTTTATGACTATATTTTATCTTTTCACCTAATACGTAGTAGAGTCTATGCCATGAGGTAAGACTATTTTTTTCCTCTTTTTCCTTAAATAATTAAGGAATTGTACCAGCATTTAAAAAATCGTCATCCTGTAGCCACTGATTTAAAAATGACAAGTTCAGGGGCGCCTGGGTAGCTCAGTGGGTCAAGCCTCTGCCTTCGGCTCAGGTCATGATCTCGGGGTCCTGGGATCGAGCCCCGCATCGGGCTTTCTGCTCAGCGAAGAGCCTGCTTCCCCCTCTCCCTCTGCCTGCCTCTCTGCCTACTTGTGATCTCTCTCCTCTCTGTCCAATAAATAAATAAAATCTTTAAAAAAAATAAAATAAAAATAAAATGACAAGTTCATTTTTCATTATATCCTTGTGCATTTCTAAACTTTCTTGTGTGACTTCCTCCGAGGCCAGTTTATTATATTTGCTGTTAGTGTGGAAACCACAACAGATCTAATGGGCTTTGTTTTCATTATATTTTCGGTCTTATATAAAGAAACTATATGTTTTGCATATGTATTTAGGTTACCAACCGCTTTATAGAACCCTTGAGCATGTTCCTGTTTTTTCATGTTGGAATTTTCCAAGTAGGCAATTGTCTCAGCTGCAGAGAGCAACCCTGGTCTCTTCAACAGGCCACTTGGACACCATTTATCGGTGTTTATCAGAATATATATTTGTTTTCCTTCTCTTATCTTCTAATTCAGTTCTTTAATTTTCTTGCTTGATTCTTACTTTTTTCCTTTATTCTTGGATTATATTTCTTGTAAAAACTCTCTTTCGAAAGTACCCTTCTCTCCAGCATCGTGAGAGCCACGTTATCCTACTTTGACTTCGAGAGAACGTTCATTAGGCTCACAGTGTTTTACTCAACCCGAAATGAGAAGGAGCCGGTTTTGCTATTTCCACAAAACAGGAAGGTAGAGTCCCCTTGGCTTTTTTCCCCGGACCCCCTTGGGATGCGATTAGAACCACCTTCTTGGAACTTAACTCTAGAATCGGTTGGTAAAAATTGACTCTGCAGATCCAGGGGGATAGACTGAGGGTGGTGAGGGGCCTGGTGTGGGCAGCTCCTGGAGAAAGGCATCCTTCTTACACGGCGTCCTTGTGTTTGGGGAAGTGGCCTAAGGAACCTGGGTTTGTGAGGACTCGAGCTTTTAGACCAGTGATGACTTTACCCTGTCTCGCGCTGCTGTTGGCCAGGTATCGACAAATCTCATCTACCAGGCAGGATTTTGCTCGGGGCAACTGCCATGGAACTTGCAGGCCCATTGATTCCAAATGTTTCTTCCTGGCCATCGGCGGTGGCCCATTGACTCTCCTTCCTGAACTCTAAGAAAGACTCTGGAGTCTATCATCCTGAGAAACAGCTGCGTGAATGCAATCCATTACCATCAGCAGTGCACCTAGCAGACCTTCTTGATATCTGAAGTTGGTAGAATGAATGCCCTTGGACACAGCCTTTTGGAGATTTATATATATATATATACATTAAATATAATCAAATATATTTATATTTATAAATTAAATATAAACATTTTATGTAGTTATATAATATTTTATATTCTTTCTGCATTTACATCTATTATTTACAGATGACTATAATTACTAAGATATTTATTTTATATTTGTACATAAACTATAGATATAGATGCAGCTTCCCTCCTCCTTCTGCCAGATTTACGCAGGGATAGCTGAGCACCTCTCTACTTGGAAATTTCAAATCAATTTAACTAACTGCGCCGTCCATCATGAAAGACCATCCCGTCTTAACTCACTATTAAAAGCACTGTGATAAGAAAAGAGAAGTACTTGTCACAAATATTTTCCCCATGGCGATTGATTGCAAAACATTCAAAGTGTTTCAAGTGCCCTATGTTTGCTTTTCTTCTCCAAAGTATCTCCAGAAGTCCGTGAATCTGAGCTTCTCAGTACCAGAATGAGAGGTTTAGTTCTATGGACCCGCCCTAAACTATAAGAACGTGCCCTCAAGTAGATACAAGTTCATCAAAATAATTTATCGTGAGCCCGTCCTCTGAGGGTTTCTTTATACTTTTAGCTCGTATCATCCGGTTTCCTCGTAAGGCATAAACAAAGCCACACAGGAGCGCGTCTGCACAGTGATCGAGAGAGGCTTGGGAACGAAGATTTAATTTTCCTTTTATTTGTCGAATTTTGAGCTTCGAGGGCGACTTCAGATCCTGGCCACGGCTCCATGGCCCTCCGCCCAGACACTCTGTGATCTTACACACATGCCTTGGGGACGAGTCTGGCTGATTTCGCCCTGCAAACAGGAGCCCCCCTGCAGAGCCTCATGGGCGCAGCGATGCGGGCTGCCTTGATCACTTTGCTGTCCTCCTCGGAAGGTTTGGTCCAACGGTAGAACGCCATTCTTTGTTTTGTTTCTTGGACGGTTTCCTCTAGGCAACACTTGGCATTACGCAGATCTGTTTTGGCCCCCATCCAAGTCATTTAGTACCACGAGTTTCTCATTATGAAATTGGTTCACCTGTAGGATGGTCCCATGGTCTGGACACCGAGCCCTCATTATTATTATTAAGATGCTGCTTCTGTAGAACATATGTTTTCAGCAAAGACTGTTAATTTCCCTCTATACATGCCTGGAGAGGTTCCTCTAGGGCCGGCGCTTTTTTTTATTCTTCTTGGAAATTAGGAGAACAGCTAGCTAAATTTCCAGCTGTCCTCTTCACATTATTATTTAAAATTAGAGATGACAAAGGTCACAATTATAAAATGCAAATTGCCAGCATGTTGGTTGGAAGGGGCCTTTCGATTGCTCTGGATCTCAGCGCAAGCATTTCCATTTGGGTCACCGTGAACGCACCGTGGTGGGACATAGCACCGTCCTTTTGTTTGCAGGGAGGTGTGGGTTCCCTCGGCCCACTTGTATCTCAGGTTAAAAGAGGAAGATCACACGCCGGGGTCACTCGGCAAATGTCTGGCGTTAGCGCAGAAATTGCCTTCATGCGCTAAGATGTTTCAGCACCTCCGAAGTTGTCGCCAGCCATCTGGGCTGCTGGGAACACTAAATCAATCTGTTGTATGCACAAAGCCAAGTAATTTATCTGTCAGGTAGTATTTCATTTAAAACATATTTCTGTGCAAAATGAAATACGTAAAATAGTCCATTTCCATACGCGAGTCTGGCGGTTTCCATTATTTCACAGACAAAATTGTCTTTTTAATGGAGCAAGAAGGTCCTTGGTCTCCTTGGCCTTGGTGTCCAGAGGAGCTTCTGTATCCATGACGCAACTGTCCGATTATTGTCTGGAGAAGGGACCAGGACGCTGTTTGACTCTGGTCTCCTTCCCACCCCGGGAGTGTCACGCGGATAAACACTCACGCCAGAGGTTCAGCGGGGGTTTCCGGTGGTGCCTTTGTGACAAAGTATCCGTTCATCTTCCGATCTGACGCGGCTAGAGGCAGCCTCTATTTCACAGCCCTCCACAGGGAGCCGGGCAAGCTTTATGGACCTCGAGCTCCCCTCTCGCTCAGATTTATGCGCCTGCACTCTCCAAACGTGGAAGCGCCTCTCGCACCCCCTCGTGCCTCCGCTGTCAGACCCCCGTTTGCATGACGGGAAGTGTGCCTGCGTCTACACCCTGCGTATACCTGGCCTGTTAAATTATTCCCTTTTTCGATCATAAAATCCAAGCAGCGGTTGGATGCAAAATAACTGGCTCCCTTCCACCATTTTTGTGGGTTTTTTTTTTTTTTTCCAATAAATAAATGAATCATTCGTAAGTTGATGCATTTAATATGGGGATCCCGGCCTGGGATCATTTCTCCAGACCTGGAATCTGATTAATGACACACGGTTTCAGCTGAATTTACGTTCCTATTCGTCTGGGAAAATGCAGCTTGTTCTCCCTTCCCAAACAGACAGGAACAGTGCGGGAATCGGGTTTCTCATCCCTGTGTGTGCCAAAGGGGGTAACAGAAAAGGGCTGTGGAATACATTTCAGAAAAGCCTGCTTAGAAAGCAAAAAAAAAAAAGCTCTTGTGTACATTTGGAAATATTATTATTGCGTCTAAGCGTCTGTATCCCGTTGGGTTAACGTTCACGCCTTCCGAATGTCTCCGCTTCCGCTTCAAGGTCCTTCACGCACCGCCATGCTTAAGCAGCCACCTACCAAACTGCCCGGCCACGATGTGCATCACCGTTGACTTGTCTCCCTCTTCTGAGCTCCTCTTCCTCCCTCGGCTCCACCCCGGGCCAGCGGAGGCCCCTGGAACCTTCTGGATGAGCAGCCAGAGGTGACCGTGGGTGTGTAATTGCCCGACGGTCTAATTCAGGGAGAGTCCCCTACGGCCGGGGGCTAAATCCCCATTCCCTAAATGTTTCTAAACATCAAAAGAAATACTGCGAGGATTTCAGTGCCTTAGCGAGCACGCACGGTTGGCTAAGTCTGGGGTGAGATTTTAGCCCTGCAGGCACATAGCTTGGCTGGAAATGACCAGATGGCTCCGGCGCCGTCTGATGGTTTGGGCGACAAGACACCCGAAAACTGCTCAGGGTCATGAGTGCGCTGAGAGAGCACCAAGGCGCTTGCTCCAAGGGTATGGCCAAGGGTCCTTGGCTGTTCCGGACAAGGCTGTGACATCCCTGGGTGCTGGGGAAATCCGCTGTTCCCTCCACTCTGCTCCCTGGTTTTCCCCGAAACTTTGTTCCAAGGTTTTCCTACTGATTTCCCCCCAGTGCAGACAGAGGAGCCCCCGGCTCACACGCCCACATGGTGCGCCCTGTCCTGGGAGGAGTCCTCAGTGGCTCGCCTTGTTCTTCCTTAGCTGGGAGTTTGCCTCGGCCCCTCCTCCCTGACCCTGCCCTTTCCCCCCGCTGCTCACCACTCGTTGTCCCCTCTCCCCTTCCCCCTGCACTACACCCCTCTCTCATCCTCACGTGCTCCCTGCTGACTTTATTCCTGAGTTTGCACGTGAGCACAAGCAGCGCCTCTACCGGGAACATTTTCTCCATCTTCGTGCCCAATGAACTCCTGTATTCCTCAGGTCTCAGCTGGCCCTTCCCCAGATCCCGTGCACAGCCAGCAGCGCCGTGGCCCCATTGAGCTTCGGAATCGCTGTGCCACTCAGCATCACCGGCTGGTCTGGACCGACATCCCTGGGCCACACCCTCCACTCTCTGTGTGGCTGTTTTGGGTGCTTACCTTGGACTTTCTTGGTCCTGGGAGACCACCTGGCTGGCTCTTGTTCATTGTGCCCATCAACAAATATTTGCCGAATGCCAACCAGTGCTGTGGTCTCAGCTCGTCCAGCTCTTGCTTTGGGAAATGCACCCAGGTTTACACTTGGCTTTGCTGGGCCTCCCGAGGCCAGAACCGAGCCCACCATCTTGAATATATATCCTAAGAATTGTAGACTATGTGGTTAGTTGGCAGCAAACACATCCTTGTTCTGCCAGAGTCGGGGAGTGGGAAAGAGGTGACAGCAATAATCGGGGTGGGGGGTGGAGCCGGTGTTGGGCATGAGATAGATGTAGGCTTTCTCCAGGGCTTGGCCCCAGATTGGGTTTACAGCCCCTGTGAACCTGGTTTGACTCTATTCGCCAGGATAACTGCCACCAACCTCCCCAGGTCCTGTGTGAAGGTGCGGGAGCATCCTGAGGCCTGGTAGAGACTTTCAGGGTGAGCAGCTGACCAGCAGGCCCCCTTTGGACAGTTAATGGAGTGCCCGAGTAGGGCGACTGGGCCACTGGTGACTGTTCTTTGTGAGAGAAAGTGGGGGATCGTCCTCATTCACCGTTATTAGTGGGATGTTTCCCGAAGGAGATGAGCTGCAGAATGTGCCATGGGATGGGCTTCCTCCCAGGGACTCAGCGCCTTGCCATCTTCCCCCTTCTGGTGCGGAATGACTTGGCAGGAAGACAAAGCCAGGGGGAGTTATGCTCTCAGACGGTGTTAGGACAATCCGCTCTAGCAAGCGCGCTCCAACATTGGCACGCGTTGGGAGTGAGCTTATAATATTAAACAGCGGGCTCTTCCATGAAACCCTCCCACGCGGACAGACCCGCATGAAACCTACACTTAGTCAAAGTATCCGGATGGTTAAGAAAGAGCAGAACTAAATGTATTCAGTCCACAAAATCTGAACAAGTCAGCAATTATTAGGCATTTCAGGTTTTCAGACAATATTTTTTTTAAGGTTTGTTTATTTATTTGAGAGAGAGGGAGAACCCGAGCGCGGGCGGGGGCAGAAAGAGAGAATCTCAAGCAGACTCCCCACTGAGCATGGAGCCCGATTCGGGGCTCGATCTCACGATCTTGAGATCACAACCTGAGCAGAAACCAAGAGTCGGACCTCCTAGTGACTGCACTACCCAGGCGCCCCAAGTTTCCAGACAATTTTAATCGGATTAAGAGTGTGTGTACAATCCAGTGGCCTCTGTGTGTGTGTGTGAGTGTGTGTTGTTCACTCAGCTCCCTTGTGAGCAGGGGCACCCAGTTTCCTGAAATGGGACAGGGAGAGCTGTGAGGGAATGTAGGAGCATTTCCTGGAGGAGCTCATCTCTCTTTCTCGCCCAGAACGTGGACACTGTGCCGCTTGAGAAAACGCATTTGCTTTTAACCAAAGAGTAGTGCTGAGACACAGGCAGAAAGAAAAGCCTGCTGGTCCTCGACCCCCGACGTGTCCTAGCCCCACAGCCCAGGGAAGGGAATGTCCCTTCCCTCCCGGCGAACACTGAGCACAGCCCCCAGACCACACGCCTGTCGGCCACCACATCAACTGGGAGGTCTCCCAAGGCCTGTTTAGTGGGAAAGAGCAGAATGTGGCGGGCTCTGCCCACCACGGGAGCACCGGCTGTGACGTTTGCCTTCCTTGGTTTGCTTTCCCAGGTAATGGTCCTCTCAGCAGTGGCAAGGTCGCTCATTGGAACTGACACTCCGTGATGGGCTTAGACAAACACGGGAGCCCGGCTGGCCTCCTGCAGCCCCGTGATGGGGACTGACCCAACACGGTTATCATTTGATTGAAACCATCAACTCATTTCCCATAGGTCATGGGATATCAGCCGAGCTCCAAATAGGAAAAGACTGGGCTTCATTGCCTGATTACCGGCGGCAGCCCCAGCTGAGTTCAAGGATGTGGGATGTAAAGTGCTGCTTCCTCCTGTTTACGGCGGTGCGCGGAAGGCGGAGCCCTGCCCGGCGGAAGCTCCTTCTTGCACATCTGCGCACAGGAGAGCTGGGGGGTGGGATGCTCTCCCTGGGGATGCTCTCCGGAAGGTTGGGAGCCCTGCCCAGGCGGACCGGGGCCGGGGCCTGGGCAGCACCCTCTCTGCGGTTGAGGAAGGGCTCTGGGTGTGGAAGAGCTGCGGGGACAGGACGTGTGTCGTCTCCCGTGACTGCCCAGCAAACATCCGCAGCCCGGGTGGCCCAGAACAACAGGGACTCTCAGTCCCACAGCTCTGGAGGCCAGAGTCCCGAGGTATCACAGGGCGATGCTCCCTCGGAAGGTCCTGGGAGGGAGGGTTCCGGCCGTTTGTGGCCTCAGGTGTCTCTGGGCTCTTTCTGGGCGGTCCTCCCTGTGTCTCCACACTGTCTTCTCTGTGTCCACAGCCCCCCTTTTGCAAAGGGCAGCAATCCCATTGGGTTAGGGTCCACCCTTATGACCTCATTTTAACCTGCTCTCTTCTAGTAAGAATCGATTTCCAAGTGGAATGGCGTTCCGAGGTACTGGGGTTTAGGACTGCGGTGTTCTTCGGGAACACACCTCTCAACTCACCGGGAAGGGAACCCAAAGGAAGCGAAATTACTGCCCTGGAGAGGTACCTGTGCTCCCACACGCCTCAGTGCTCCCAGCGTCAGGGTGTGCTGGTGGGTGGCGGGCCAAGACACCGTGGGGCACGGGCACAGCGGAATACCACTGGGTCTTTGAAAAGAAGGACACCCTGCCATTTTCGACAACATGGATGGACCTCGAGGACATCATCCTGAAGGGAATAAGCCAGACACAGAACGGAAAGAACTGCGTGATCTCATGTGTGGGAGGAAAAAGTCGAATTCTGGAGAAGCAAAGAGGAGAACGGTGGTTGCCCGGGCCGGGGACATGGGGCAACGGGGAGACATCGGTCAGAGGGCACGAAGTCGCACTTTTCTAGGATGAGTAAGTCTGGGGATCGAATGTACAAGGTGATGACTGTCGTTATTCATGCGGCTCTGAATCCGGACATCTGCCGAGAGAGTGGACATCAGGGGCCCTCGCCACACACACGAGAAAGGAAACTGTGAGGAGGTGATGTGGATTTGGTTGGCTGTAGTAATCTTTTCACTGCGAATATGTTTATCAAATCGTCATGGGGTACGTCCTAAATATATGCAATTTCTATTAAAAACCGAATATATAATAGGAACTATGGTGGCCAAGTGCTATTTCTGGAAGGCCATCTCTCTGGACCACAGCCCCCCAAGCCACGGGGTCCGTGGACAGCCCCGCTCACATCTGCCACACCTTTGCTGTTTCCTGGCAGAGACAAGAGACCTGAGCAGCTTTCCTGACGCCCGGACTGAACAGACCTCTATTCTTGTCAAGTGGGAATTCATTCTCCACACACCAACCTGTTTCCAGGACCTTCTAACTGACGCTGGCACAAAGAATGGGAAGCCACCTTGAGCCAGCCATCTTCTCCCTGAATGGTTGTTCTGGATATTGAGATAAGAAGGTTCTAGAACCTTCTTGCAGTGGCCAGCGGAGGGCAATGTAGTGGCCTCCCCCAACACAAACTCCCGGGAGAGAGGAAGCACTGAGTGGGGGTCTGCAGAGCTGGGAGCCCCCCGCAGCAGCCTCGAGGACCCCAGAGTGCCGTCCAGTGGGCTGTGCCTTGTCACCGCCCCCGTAGATTCCTGATGCAAATGGGTCCCAACGGCCACCTCGCATGAGCGCGACCTGGAACAGCCCAAGGTTTCGCTTGGAAAAGTTTGCCAGCAACGTGTCAGGAGTTATTAGTAAGAGATGAAAGCGGGTGCCATCACGAGGTGTGGAAGAGGCAGGAGGCGGCGGGCTTGGCTGTGGAGGACGGGCCTGGAGGACGGGGGTGCACGGGGAGCTGTGGCAGGTGGCCCGGGCCACGCCATTCATCCGGCTGCTACCTGGATGTTTTGTTTCTTATTAAGTGTTATTTAGAAAGGAACTGTCCCTTATCATCCCTCTCACCTCTGTCTCTTTAATTTCCCTTCTTTGCAATCGCCAGAGGATTAGGAATCCACGTCCTGCTGTAATTACCACGGCGAGCTCGTTACCCCCTAGGCGGGAGGCCCCACTGATGAGGATTTGATGCAGCAGCCGACAAACAGGACTCTGAGGTCTCCTTTTTGGAACACAGGTTTGTTACCTGCTAAGTCTCCTCAACGTACAAATGGTTATTTCAGTGATGGCAGAAGTCTGTGCTTCTGTTTTGCAGCCCCGTGAATTAGGAGCAATTAATAACCAAATGTGCCCTGCATTTGCACTCAAGGTCACGCCCAGGCCACAAAAAAGAGATCTAAACAAAAGATGGAGAGCTCACTACCTCACCGGACGCTTCGAAAAACAGGACAACTGATGCGGGTCAGCAAAGGGGGTAGGAAGCGATCACGGAGGGGCTGGGGAGGTTTGCTTTTTTGCCATGAGCTCAGTTTGGTTTTGGGGCGTAGAGGTGGGTCAGCCCAGGACGATCATGGCCACAGCCTGTGGCAAGCGCGGTCTGAGCACGGGCTGCCCGCGGCGCTCGGCTGTAGGGAGCGGGACCCCTGGCATGGGTCTGACAGCAAGAGCCGCAGTAAGTGGAAAGGCCCTCATTCGCAGGCCCCTGGGATGGGCTGGCTCTGCTGAGGGTCAAAGTTCAGGCTGTCTTCTTAGATCCCAGAGATCTGGATAAGCGATGGGCTCAAAGTCCTCCCAAGGACATTCATTCACAGGGCTCTTGAAATCCTCAATGGCGAAGACGTTCTGGAATGTGCTTCTTTAATGGACAGAGCAGGCGTGGGCTCCCCACTTCCGAGGCCACTGGGCCTGCGGGGACCTGAAGGGTCCGGGCGACGGGGGTGCAGGGTCCCCATGGCTCCCACTGGGTCGCAGGTGGGAGGTGACTTAGGGGGTGCCTGGAGGTCCTTCCTTGGGAGCCATGCTTGAGGTGGCCTGTGTCCTCTCCCAGTTCCGTGGGAAGGCCTCGGACCGTGCCCCCACCCCCACCCGGGGGTCTCCCAGTGACGGTCACCCTGCAGTGGTTTCTTCCTATTTCCCCCATAGGAAGCTGGTGGCCTCTCTCCTGCGTTCCTTCCAGGCTGATCTCTAACGGGGCCGCAGGGTTTGGCCCTCCTCCAGCCTTCCCTTCTGACCTTCCATGCTGTCTCAGGTTTTTGGAACCCGCGGAGCTTGCACTAAGACCTCCCTCCCACCAGGCACTGTAAAGTCCCTGTCCCCACGCAAGGGAGGACGCACGTGTCCCGCAGGCACAGGCCCGGATCGGTGCAGGTGCCCTCCCAGCGTCCTGGCCACAGCGTCTCACACGGCTCTCTTCCCCTAACGTGACACAGGGGTTCTCAGCCCTGGGGGGCACCACGGGAGTTCCTGCCTCCCTCTCCCCCAGACCTTGCCGGCGACATTGGCCTTGAGGGGCTACTGAAGGCCTGTGGGTCAGACCACTCATGACAGTGAGTCTCTGAGAATTGTGGCAGCTCCCCGTCAACCGACGCGGCGTGGAGCACACGTGTGCTGTGTGTGCTCCGCACACGGGTGTGCACACCCACGGAGGCCGGAAACGGCACGCAGACGCCCCGGAGCCCCCGAGGGCGGCTCTGACGGCTCGGCTGGCCCCTGCTTGCTCCCGAGCGCGGCCCCGCGGGTGCCTGGCTCCCGGCCTCGCGCTTCTGCCGCAGGGCGAGTTAGGGACGCCTGCGCGGCCTTCTCCTGGCCTGGCCTGGTCCCTTCTATCATAGCGATCATCACCTTGTATCGGAGCGCTCTCGATTACTAGATGGGGGCCGTTTTGGAGGCAGAGAGCCGGTCTTTCGTTTCCGAAGCCCCCAGAGTTTGCACACAGGGGCGCGTACATGTGCGATGATATCCACGTCCCTCCGGATCTGCAGCTCGCCGTGCGCCTCCCTTCCTTCCTGTATTGTATCCGTTTATGCATCTGTACATCTGCACACCAGATATTTCCACCTGCACTACCGCGTGTGGACCTGGGTCCTTCTGCAGCCGAATCAGCCGCGAGCATCTACGTTCACCTACCTCCGCCGTATATTTACCCACTGGTACATATGCAAAGCCTCGCCTTCCAAGCTTTATGGTCTAGACGTTCCTGCAGCGCCAGATCGAACTAGGGATCCTGCACCCACTCCTCCCGGGGAGGTGCAGCGCTGGCCTCCCGGACTCCTCATTCTTCCTGTTTCCGGACAATATAACTCTACCACTTGTGGCTGCCGGAATGATCGTTTCCGCTGCAAGCCAGAAGCAGGGCTGATTTTCTTGTATATGGGCTTAAAGATGGCTTTTTTATTTTGTTGGCACAGTCTCTATGCCTGACATGACCTGCATGTTATTTTGAACATTTCTCCGGTGTAAAAACGCACCGGAACATTAACCACAGCTCTGGATATCTGGAATTCTCCCACAACACGACCATGCAATATAATTTAAAGGTTCAATTCCCGCAGTAAAATGAGACACCAGGAACGGAGTCCCCTGCTGTAATGGGACGGGGTAGAGGCCGTGCCGAGTCCCTCACGTGCTGCAGGCCAGCAGCTCAATGAGAAACACTAGTAGGAAAGCTTTGCGACTTCCATAAGCTGCTGGCATCCGTCAAAGGAGACCGTCCCAGTTTATTACGACTCTCCCCCAAATTCTCATTCTAGGCTTCTTTTCCT
>JAPYYM010001917.1:0-12891 GCA_028534135.1 Potos flavus
GAGCCTCGTGGTGGGTATTGAGGAGGGCACGTATTGCATGGAGCACTGGGTGTGGTGCATGAACAATGAATCTTGGAACACTGAAAAAGTAAAGTAAAATTAATTGAAAAAAATAAAAATAAAAACAAAAGAAGAAAAAAGGATCCAAAAAATAATACCTGAAAAAGAACTACTGAGAGACTAAAGAAAAAAAAAGAACAAATGCTGTATATTGTTCTAGGTTGTCCAATTTGTTGGCGTAGAATTTTTCATAATATTCTCTTATAATCCTTTGTATTTCTCTGGTGTCAGTTGTTATTTCTCTTCTTTTATTTGTGATTTTCTTTGAGTCTTCTCTCTCTCTCCCTCCCTCCCTCCCTCCTTCTCTTCTTTTTTGATGAGTCTGGCTAGAGGTTTATCAATTTTGTTGATTTTTTGCAAAGAACCTGCTCCCACTGATCTGTTATATTTTTATTCTTATTTTTTTTAGTTTCCATTTTGTTTATTTCTGCTCTAATCTTTATTATTTTCTTCCTTCTGCTGGTTTTGGATTTAATTTATTCTTTTTCTAGCTCCTTTAGGTGTAAAGTGTTGAGACTTTTCTGGCTTCTTGAGGTAGGCCTGTATAGCTATAAACTTCACACTTAGAATTGCTTTTGCTGCATCCCAAAGATTTTGGATCATTGTATTTTCATTTTCACTTGTCTCCATGTAATTTTTGATTTCTTCTTTGATTTCTTAGTTGATCCATTCATTGTTTAGTAGTGTGTTATTTAACCTCCATGTATTGTGCTCTTTCCAGATTTTGTTGTTGTTGTTGTAATTGATTTCTAGTTTCATAGCATTGTAATCTGAAATGATGCATGGCATGGCTTTGATCTTTGTCAATTTGTTAAGACTTGATTTGTGGTCTAATATGTGATCTATTCTGGAGAATGTTCCATGTGCATTTTTCAAGTAAAACGAATATGTATCCTACTGTTTTAGGAAGGAATAGTCTTAATAGAACTTTTAGATCCATCTGGTCCAATGTGACATTCAAAGTCACTGTTCCCTTATTGATTTTGTTTGGATGATCTGTCTTGAGATAAGTGAGGTGATTTTGTTTGGATGATCTGTCTTGAGATAAGTGAGGTGTTAAAGTCCCCTACTATTATTGTATTACTGTTGATTAGTTCCTTTATGTTTGTGTTAAGTGCTCTCTGTATTTGGGTGCTTGCATGTTGGGTGCATTAAGTATTTACAATTGTTATATATTTCTATTGGATTGTTCCCTTTAAGATTATATAGTGTCCTTCTTTGTCAACACTTACAGGCTTTGTTTTAAAGCCTATTTTCTCTGATATTAAGTATTGCTACCCTGGATTTCTTTTCACATCCATTTACATGATAAATGCTATTCCATTTCTTCATTTTCTTTTTTTTTTAAAGATTTTTAAAATTTATTTATTTATTTTATTTATTTGACAGAGAGAGAGAGATCACAAGTAGGCAGAGAGGCAGGCAGAGAGAGAGGAGGAAGCAAGCTCCCTGCCAAGCAGAGAGCCTGATGTGGGGCTCGATCCCAGAACCCTGAGATCACGACCTGAGTCGAAGGCAGAGGCTTTAACCCACTGAGCCAGCCAGGCGCCCCCATTTCCTCATTTTCAATCTGCATGTGTCTTTAAGTCTGAAATGTGTCTCTTGTAGTCAGGATACAGATGGGTCTTGTTTTTTTTGTTTGTTTGTTTTTTGTTTTTTTCTTTTTATCCATTCTGTCACCATATGTCTTTTGTTTGAAGCATTTACGCCATCTACATTCTAAGCAATTATTGATAGGTATGTAGTTATTGCCATTTTGTAACTTGTCTTATGGTTGTTTTAGTAGTTCTTCTCTGTTCCTTTCTTCTTTTGATCTCTCGTGGTTTCTCAGCTTTCTTTAGTGATATATTTGGGTTCCTTTTTCCTTATTTCTTGAATATCTATTATAGGTTTTGATTTGTGGTTACCATTCAGTTTATATATAATATCTTCTGCATATGGCAGTCTATATTAAGTTGATGGTTGCTTAAGTTTAAAACGATTCTTTACTCCTCTCCCCCAAAAATTTTAGTTATATGGTGTCATAATTTACATCGTTTTATTTTGTGAGTACTTTGACGGATTTTTATAGATATATTTATTTTTATGGCTTTCTTGCTTCCTACTTTTCTTACTCTTACTTATGGTCTTTCCATGCCACTCAATGAGTCCCTTATAATATTTCTTGTAGGGGTGGTTTAGTGGTCATGAATTCCTTTAACTTTTGTTTATCTGGGAAACTCTTTATCTCTCCTTCTATTCTGAATGATAGCCTCGCTGGGTAGAGTATTCTTGGTTCATCTTTTTTTCTCCTCCTTCCAGCACTTTAAATATATCATGCAGCTCCCTTCTGGCCTGCAAACTTCCTGCTAAAAAATCAGCTGATAGCCTTATGGGGTTTCCCCTGTAGTAACTGTTTTTCACCTGCTGCTTTTACAATTCTCTCTTTATCATAACTTTTTGCTGTTTTGATTACTATGTGTCTTGGTGTGGACATCCTTGGGTTGATTTTGTTGGGGTAGCACTGTGCTTTCTGCATCTGGATGTCTGTTTCCTTCTGTAGATTTTAGAAGTTTTCAAGTACCAATTCTTCAAATAAACTTTCTGCCCCATTTTCTCTCATTTCCCTTCTGGGATCCCCATAATGTGAATTTTATTATGCTTGATGGTGTCACTGAGTTCCCTAAGTCAATTCTCATTTTGTATATTTTTCTCTCACCTGCTCAGCTTGATTGCTTTCCATTACTCTGTCCTCCAGGTTGCTGGTCCATTCCTCTGCTTCTTTTACTCTGCTATTTATTCCAGGTAGTATAGTTTTAGTTTCCTTTATTTAATTCTTTATCTGTCATTAGTGATTTTTTAAATGTTTTCTATCTCTTTGTAAAGGGTCTCCCTAAGGTCCTCCACTATTTTCTCAAGTCCAGTAAGTATCTTTATGGTCAATGCTTTGAATTCTGTATCAGGCATTACTTACCTCTGATTCACTTAGGTCTCTTGCTGTGATCTTGTCCTGTTCTTTCATTCTGGATAATTTCCTCTGTCTCCCTATTTTGTTTACCTATCTGAGTCTGTTTCTGTGTTTTATGAAAGTCAGCTACTATGTCTCCTGTTCTTGAAAGCTGTGGTCTTATGAAGAGTATATCCTGTACTGCCCTGTAGTACAATGTTCCCTGTTCACCAGAACCTGGCATTTTAGGGTGGTCTCCTATGTGTTTTGTATAAACCACTGCTCTTGTGGTTTAGCTACTTTTCCCTTCAGTCCAGTTGTCTGCAATGTTTCTCATTGTCTGTTGTGCACAGTTGTTGGTTCCTGGGCTCTTAAGGCCAATCTGGGGCCATCTTGGGCTTGAGTTGGGTCACATCAGGCATTTTCCAGGGATGCAATAGTACCAGCCTATGGGGTATTTTCCCTTTTTTGTCCCCTGAGAAGCTTTTGTTGTGGGTGGGGTCTACATTCAGACCCTCTCGTTGCCCCCAGCCCACTTCCGGGCCTGCAGTTTGACTGGTATGTGTAGCTATCTTCCCCTCTCCCTGGGGCAGAAGTCACTTTGCAGTGGCACTGGCCCCTCTCAGGGCTGCTTGCACACTGCCAGGCTTATGGCACTGGTTTGGATAGGCTCTGGCCATTGGAGGAGGGCGGATCTGCAGAAGTGCACAGGATGTATGGTTTTAGCAAGGTTTGCACTGATCTGCTTTGAGAGAAGACCTGAAGCCCAGGTCTGACTGGAGGGGGCAGATCTGGGAAAGTATGTAGGGGTGCAGAGGATGGAACACACTCTGTTAGCAAGGCTTGTATTGGTCTTCTGTGGGAGGAGACTTGGAACCCAGCTCTGGCTAGAAGTGGTGTGTCAGCAGGGGAATGCGGGGATGGAGCAACAATGTTACCAAGGTTTGGGTGGGTCCACTGTAGGTGGCCATGAGGAGCAGAGGCCTAGATGTGTCCACAGAGGAACACATGGGCAGGGTGCACTGTTAGCAAGTTATGTAGCCACTATTGATACTAGGAGGTGGGCTTAGGCTGGTGGGTAGGGGAGGGAAATGTCCCAGGTCAGCTACTTTGTTCCTGGAGACATCTCCCAACAATCCCTGTGCCTCTAGCACATGCTTTTAGATTAGTCAACAAATTTCCCTTTCATATATGCAATGTGATTTTCAAACTGCTGGTTGTATGCTCAATCTCCACAGGGGTGTTTGTAGTGCTATCTCTTTAAGGGCAGTGACTCAGTTTCTTCTCTCCTTCCTGGCTCTGCCAGAGCTGAGTGCACAGATTTTTAAAGTTCCATGTTTTTTGTCTCTCTGGTTGTAAGAACTCGTGAAATTCAGCCCCTCTGGTTTTCAAAGTCAAATGTTATGGGGATTAATCCTTCCTTTATGGGCTCCCCAGTGTGAGAGACTTTCTCCCTCCCCTCTACACATCAGCAATGTCCCTCCTTCCATCAAATAGTCTGGTGGTTCTGTTTAGCTGCCAAATGTGTCTCCGCTCTTCCAATCCTTTTTGACGCATCTTTTTCTCTATATTTAGCTGTGGAGAGTTTGTTCTACCACTCTTCAGGTCGTTTACTGGGCTATCTACACTGATATGAGTGTTATCTGGATGTATCCAAAGTGAGCTTAGAGTCCTCATCTGCAGTGTTCTCTGGAAGTCTGTCAAGAGACTCACTTTAGATACAAAGGTATAATTAGGTGGTGGAAAATGAAAGGATGGAAAAAAAATACTTCATGAAAATAGTTACCAAATGAAGGTTGAGGTGACTATACTAATATCAGACAATATAAGTTTTGTCAAAAATTGTTACCAGAATAATGAAGACATTATATATTGATAAAAGTTTCAATCCATCAGTAAGATTGTAACAAATATAAACACATTTGCAGCTAACAACAGAGCCTTAGAATACATGAAGCAAAAACTAACCAAATGGAATGTAGAGATAGAAAGTTCTACAACAGTAGTTGCAGATTTTAATACATCTCAGTTTCTATAACAGAGAAACTAGACAGAAAGTCAATAAGGAAATAAAGAGGAAAACAACAGTACAAGCTAGAAATAACTATATGTATAAAAGAATTCCCTGAAAAAAAGCAGAACAAACATTCTTCTGAAGTACACATGGAATATTCTCCAGGATAAACACAAGTTAGGCCACAAAAAAGTCATAAATTTCAAAAGACTGATATAGAATATATATTCTCTGACCACAGTGGAATGGAACTTGAAAGTAATAACAGAATTTAAAGTGGAAATATCACAAATATATGGAAATTACACAAGACACTCTAAAACAAAATGGGTCAAAGATGAAATCACGTGGGAAATTAGAAAATACTTTGAGAGGAATAAAAATGAAAACATTACATACCAAAATTTATGGGATAGGGCAAAAATAGTTTTGAGAGGGAAAATTATATATGTATATGCCTACATTTAGAAAGAAAATCTCAAATCAAAAATCTAATTTTACACCCAAAGTTGCTAAGAAAAAAAAAGGAAGAGGAAATCAAACCAAAAGCTAAGAGAAGGAAAGAAATAATAAAGATTGGAAAAGAGTTAAAAGAAACAGAAAATAGAAAAGCAATGGAGAGTTCAAATGAAATCAAAGGCTGATTTTTTTGGAAAATATTAACAAAATTGACAAACATTAGCTAGACTTCTCAAGAAAGAAAAAGAGAGAAGAGACTCAAATACTCAAATCAGAAATTAAAGTGGGACATTAGTAGTAACATTACAGAAATATAAAGGATTGTCAAAGAATAATATGAAAAATTGTACACCAACAAATTAGATAATCCAGATGGAATGGACAACATCCTAGAAACACACAAAGAACCTACATTGTTTCAAGAGACACAAAACCTGATGAGACAGAATAGGTAAAGAGATTGAATCAATAATCAAAAACCTACTAACAGAAAGTCCAAGACCAGATGGCTTTACTGGTGAATTACACCAAATATTTAAAGAAGAATTAACACATATTTATCTGGAAATATTCCAATAATTAGAACAGAATGGAACATTTATGTATCATAAACTTTAAAATTTCTTATTGCTCTGTTGTATAAACATCCCCATGAACAGGCTGTGTGCACCTTGTCCAGGTGACCAGGTGCACCAATGTGATAAAAGCTGGCTCCTGCCATGAATTTCCCTTCTTGTTCTCCTCTGACTGATCTAATGACGTTCAAACATACCAGTGAAATCCCCTAATGCCTTCTGTGCTTGCACTCCACCCTAATCCCCAATAAGGACACTTTTCCATTGGAACTTGGGCTCTCTCTATGATCCTCAACTGCTTATTGGAACTTGTTTCCTTGGTGCTCCTTCCATGTGGCCCTTCATGACATGCAGTGACTCTGTCTCTCTAGGATCTGTGACTATAATAAACTTTATTATCTTGAGATTCTTCTATGTTCCCTCCTGTGCCACACCTGACTCATCACATCATGAAAGAATACAAAAGAACATCCTAACTCATTCTATGAATGCAAATTAACCTGATATCAAATGCAAAGACACCACTACAGAAACTACAAGTCAACATCTTTTATGAATATGTATACAAAAATTCTCAAAGAAAATCTGTGAAATTAACCCAACAGCATATTAAAAGATTACACACCATGAGAAATGGGACTTATGCCAGGAATACAAGTTTGGTTCAATATATAAAAATCAAGGAGAGTGATGTCTAGAAGGTTTCAGAATTGGAGATCCCATTCCACATTTCCCTGCCAAGAAACATCAATTTGATAACCATCCATCAAAGAAAATACTTTCATAAGAGCTCCTAAATCCAGGTGAGAGGCTACATTATTCTGGTAGAGCCAAGAAACAACAAAATAGTGCAATCGTAGGGTCATAGGGTAGCTCTATTTTTAATTTTTTAAGGAATCTCCACACTGTTTTCCAAAGTGGCTGCACCAACTTGCATTCCCACCAACAGTGTAAGAGGGTTCCCCTTTCTCCATATCCTCTCCAACACTTGTTTTTTCCTGTCCTGATAATTTTGGCCATTCTAACTGGTGTAAGGTGGTATCTCAATGAGGTTTTGATTTGAATTTCCCCCAAAGATACAGGTGTAGTGAAAAGAAGGACCACATGTACCCCAGTGTTCATAGCAGCAATGGCCACAATCGCCAAACTGTGGAAAAAGCTAAGATACCCTTCAACAGATGAATGGATAAAGAAGATATGGTCCATATATACAATGGAATATTACACCTCCATCAGAAAGGATGAATACCCAACTTTTGTACCAACATAGACGGGACTGGAGATTATGCTGAGTGAAATAAGTCAAGCAGAGAAAGTCAATTATCATATGGTTTCGCTTACCTTTGGAGCATAAGGAATAACATGGAGGACATTAGGAGAAGAAAAGGAAAAGTGAATTGGGGTAAATCGGAGGGGGAGACAAAGCATGAGAGACTATGGACTCTGAGAAACAAATTGAGGATTTCGGAAGGGAGGTGGGTGGAGGATGAGTTAGCCTGGTTGTGGGTATTAAGGAGGGTATGTATTGCATGGAGCACTGGGTGTGGTGGATGAACAATGAATCTTGGAATGCTGAAAAAGAAAAAAGAAAAAGAAACAACAAAATAGGCACATTGAAAAGAGTAAGAAGAAAAGTTTCACTTTGACTGCATTGCCCCTTCCTCAAGTAGCACAATACGGTGCTGAGACTTCTTGGCCCAACTTCTATGATGCGGAAAAAAGCAAAGTGAGTGTCTGACATTCCTACCATTTTAGAGCACACACAAGAAACCTAGTTTTTTTGTTTTTGTTTTTTTTTTTTTTCACTTCCCTGGAACATGAAGTGAATGAGCATTGCTAGGTCCCCTGAGGGTAGTTAAGAACAAAAACTAAAAAGAAGTAGGGACTCTTAATCAGCATGCAGATCTCAATAGCTGGCCCATAGTCCATGATAATGGGCCCATCTGTCAAAATTTCTGCATGCCCATGGACAACCGCCCCCCCCCACAATGTACCACCTCCTGGAGGTCCCAGCACTGAGTTCACCCGCCCTTGGACCCCAACAGCTGGCTCACATAGAATGTCTGTCTGGGAGATTGGTTAAGGCCTTTACCTGCCAAAGCTGGTCTGTAAAGATTAGAACAGGCGACTAGTTAAAAATTCATGGAAAAATACAAGGATCATGAAGGATCAGGGAACATAATGAACGAGATAAATCTCTAGTAACTGACCCTAAAGAAATGGAGAAATACTACTTTCTTGACAAAGAATTAAAAATAATCATCTTAAAGAAGCTTAGTAAACTATAAAAGAACATAGATTATTAAAAGAAATCAGGAAAACAATACATAAACAAAATAGGAAATTCAACAAACAGAAACCATAAAAAAAAAAAAAAAGAACCAAATGAATTTTGGGCCAAAGAATACAAGGTTCATACTGAAAATCCCATACTGAGCTTCAACATAAGATTTGATGAAGCAGAATAAAAACCTCAGCAAGCTTAAGGATTGGTCATTTATTTTTTTTTATTTTTTGTTTTTAATTATGTTCAATTAGCCAACATATAGTACATTAGTTTTTGATGTAGTGTTCAGCAATTCATTAGTTGCCTATAACATCCAGTCCTCATCACCTCGCATGCCTTCCTTAATGTCCATCCCCTGGTTGCCCCATCCCCCCACCCCCTCCCTTCTGTAACCCTCAGTTTGTTTCCCAGAGTCCAGAGCCTCTCATGGTTTGTCTCCCTCTCTGATTTCTTCCCATTCAGTTTTCCCTCCCTCTCCTATGGTCCTCTGCACTATCCCTTATATTCCACATATGAGTGAAACCATATGATAATTGTCTTTCTCTGCTTGACTTATTTCACTTAGCATAATACCCTCCAGTTCCATCCATGTTGATGCAAATGGTAGGTATTCATCCTTTCTGATGGCTGAGTAATATTCCATTGTATATATGAATCACATCTTCTTTATCCATTCATCTGTTGAAGGACATCTCAGCTCCTTCCACAGTTTGGCTATTGTGGACATTGCTGCTATGAACATTGGGGTGCATGTGCCCCTTCTTTCACTAAATCTGTATCTTTGGGGTAAAAACCTAGTAGTGCAATTGCTGGGTCATAGGGTATTTCTATTCCTTTAAAATTACCCAGTCAGAGGAACAACAACCACATGCACAAAAAAAATGAACAACAGTGAAAAAAATCTATAAGGCTTAGAGAAAAAAATATAGTGAACAATATATGTACAATGGGAGTTCCAGAAGAAAAGAAAGAAAAAAGAGGAAGAAAGCTTATTTTAAGAAATAAAGGTTGCAAATTCCTCAAATATGGAGAGGGAAATAGACATCATGATTCAGGAAGCATAAAGGATCTCAAATAGGTTAAATCTAAAGAAGTCAATACTGAGAAACATTGTGATTAAATTATCAAGAATCAAAGATAAATAATTCTGAAAACAGCAAGAGAAAAGTGACTCATCACATACATAGCAAACCCTTAGACATAAATGGATTTCTCGGCAGAAACTTGCAGGCCAGGAAAGGGTAAGATGATACAGTTAAAGTGCTGAAAGAAAAATACATCAAAACAAGAATAATATACTGGCAAAAGTGTCTTTTAAAAATGGAAAGATAAAAAATTTCCTCGACAAACAAAACAGAAAGGTCACCAACACAAAACCTGCCATACGAGAAGTAATAATGATAGTCCCTCAAGTTGAAACAAAATAATTCTAAAGAGCAACACACAAACATATGAAAGTATAATTCTCACTGGTAAAGGTAAATGAATAGAACAATACAAAATAAAGTAATACTGTGATGATGTATAAATCACTTTTAATGCTAGTATAAAAGTTTATAAATGAAATACAAAGAGTAAATATAACCCATAAAATTTGTTAATGGATTCAAAATTTAAAAAGAAGCAAATTCAGACATCAATAACAAAGTAGGAGTAGAGTTTTTAAATGAGATGGAAGTTAAATTTTTACCTCAGAATAGACTGCTACAACTATAAAAAATTTTATGCAAACTTCATGACAACCACAAAGAAAAAAACCTATTATAGATACAAAGACATGAAAAGGGATTTATCAAATTATATCACTACTGAAAAAATAAGTCACAAATGGAAAGCAGCAAATGAAAAAAAGAGGAAAAGAGAACGATGAAACAGACAAAAAACAATGAATAAAATCACAATAGTAATTACTTAACTGTCAATAACTGCTTTGGTTGGAGGTTGGGAAGATGGCAGAGTAGGAGGACCATAAACTCACCTTGTTCCGTGGATACAACTAGAGGACACTCACACCAACTTAACCCAGAAAATGACACAAAGACTGGCGGAACAAACTCTACAACTAAAGGTAGAGAAGAAGCCATATTGAAGAGTGTAGGAAGGGTGGAAAAACAGTAGGGATTAAGAGGGTCCTGGTTGTCCATGCTGGCTAGGTAGCTCAGGGAAACAGAGAAGCATGAGAAACAGACTATTACACCAGGGAGCCTGGAAAGGGAAGATGAATCTCCCATAACATTTGGCTTTGAAAACCAGATGGGCAGAATTTCAGGAGTTCTTACAACCAGCAAGACTAAAAGCCTGGAATTTTAAAAATCATCATACTCAGCTCTGGGAGGGCCTGGAGGGTGTTAGGAATCTGAGTCTCCTCCCTTGAAGAGGTAGCATTAGAAATAGCCAGCAGAGATAGAGCGTAGAAACAGCAGTTTGAAAAATGGCTGGGGCACATGGGAGGGAAAGTTATTTACTCATCTGAGAGCCTGTCCTAGAGCAACAGGAATCACAGGGAGATTCCTTCAGGAATAAAGCAGTTGGCAGACACCATTTCCATCCTCCACCCTTCAGCATAAGCGCATAGCCCACAAGCACAACACTGACAATACCTAATTTGCTTACACCAAGCTGCAACAACCATTCATCCACAGATCTGCCCTTTCCAGTCACGCTTGCATCAGTCCTGGCACTGTGGGTCCCCTTCAACAGAAGACCAGAATAAATCTCGCTAATACTGTCTCCTAACCCACATCTCCCAACCTGCATGTTTTGTAGGGCGTTGGTCTCAGTGGCAGCAGTTGGTCACCTCCTGGAGAGGACACACTCACCTTATTAAAACTGTACCCCCTATCCATGTATGCATTTCAGACAAGCCCTGGCCACCACAGTTGCTGAAGCAGATGCAAATTCCCTGTGGAAGAGGACCAGCATGCACAGCTGCAGGCACCATGCCCCACCTGCATGTGCTTTGCAGAGCAGTTTCAGATGGCCCCAGTGTCTATAGTGATGTGCATCCCCTTGGAAGATGGCCAACACACCATGTGAAAACTGTGTGCCATGCCCACTACATAGAGAGCAGGAGACAGCTGACTTTTGTAACACACAGAAACAGACACAGAAAGTTAGGCAAAATGAAGTGAAAGAGGTATATGTCCCAAATGAAAAAGAGAAACAAACCACACCAAGAGAACCTAAGCACCACAGAGATAAGTAATATGCCTGAAAGATAATTTAAAGTAATGATCATTAAGATACTCACTGGACTTGAAAAAAGAGTAAAGGACATGAGTAAGACCCTTAACAAAGAGAAAAACAAAACAATGAGAGATGAAGAACTCAATAAATGAAATTAAAACTACACTAGATGGAATAAATAGCAGGCTAGAGAAAGGAGAGGAATGAATTAAAACCTGGAAGACAGTAATGGAAAATAACAAATCTGAGCTGGTGTGAGAAAAAAAATTATGCTAAATGAAAATAGACTTAGGGAACTCAGTGACACCATCAAGGATAACAACATTCTTATATAGGGATCCCAGAATAAAAAGAGAGTTAAAGGGGACAGAAAATATATTTGAAGAAATAATAGCTAAGAACTTCCCTGACCTAGGGAAGGAAACAGATATCCAGATCCAAGAGGCATGGGATGCCCCAGTAAGTCCAACCCAAGAAGTCCACACCAAGACACTTAGTAATTAAAAAAAGCAAAAGTGTGATAAATAATTTAAAAAGTAGCAAGAGAAAAGAAAACAATTCATACAAGGAAAACCCCATAAGTATATGAGCTGATTTTTCAGCAGAAATGTTGCAGGCCAGAAGACAGTGGCATGATATATTCAAAGTGGTGAAAGAGAAAAATCTGCAGGCAAAATCCTCTATATAGTGATGCTGTCATTCAGAAAAGAAGGAGAGATAACGTGTTTCTCAAATGAACAAAAACTAAAGGAGTTCATGACCACAGGAAATTTTAAAGTGGGCTCTCTGAGTAGAAGGGGAAGATCATAATTAGGGATATGAAAAGTAAGAAATGAAAAAGCAGGGGGGAGGAGCAAGATGGCAGAGAAGTAGGAGGCGGAGATAGTGACTGATCCCAGAAGTTCAGCTAGATAGTTATCAAACCACTTTAAACAACTACAAACTTAGCAGGAGATAGAAGAGAAGAAGAACAGCAACTCTAGGAACAGAAAATCGACCACTTTCCGGAAGGTAGGACACGCTGAAAAGTGAATCCAAAGCGAGGGGAAGACAGACCGCGGGGGGAGGGGCCGGCTCCCGGCAAGCCGCAGAGCGGCGGAGCACAAAATCGGAACTTTTAGAAATATGCTGCTCGGCTTGGAGGCTGCCAGAGCGCGGTGTCGGGGCCTCCAGACACAAAGAGCGGCGGGCGGGACGAGCGCTGTGTTCTCCGCCCGCGTTAACGCCGTCGGCTCACGCCCTGTGCCCCGCGCGAGGGGGAGAGAACCGGAGGCGCCCTCCGCCCAGAGGCTGGAGAGAACGCGGCCGCTTGGGGCAGGAATCTGAGCGCACCCGGCGCGGACCGGGAGCCAGACAGTAGTCACGGCGCGGGCAGCCACCAGAA
>JAPYYM010001918.1:0-12891 GCA_028534135.1 Potos flavus
GAAGGCAGACACTTAACGACTGAGCCACTCAGGCACCGCTCTAGTTATTATTATTGATGGCACTTATGTCATGCATATTTATTATGTGCCAAGAATGGCCCATATAATAGCTTGTTGAACTTTTTTTTTTTTTAAGATTTTATTTATTTATTTGACAGAGAGAGAGAGAGATCACAAGTAGGCAGAGAGGCAGGCAGAGAGAAAGGGGGAAGCAGGCTCTCTGCCAAGCAGAGAGCCTGATGCGGGACTCGATCCCAGGACCCTGAGATCATGACCTGAGCCGAAGGCAGAGGCTTTAACCCACTGAGCCACCCAGGTGCCCCTGAACTTTCATAAAAACCTCGGGGTGGGCTTCGTTTCTTCTTTTTTTTTCTAAGATTTATTTTTAAGTAATCTCTATACCCAACGTGGGGCTCGAACTTACAACCCTGAGATCGAGGGTCACACGCTCTACTGACTGAGCCAGCAAGCCATCTCTCAGGATGGGCTTTGCTATCCTGGTGTTACAGAGAAAAGAAATGAACCTCAGAAAATTTTGGAACTTGCACAAGGCCATAAAACTGATAAGTAGAAAAACTGAGATTAGGAAGCCAGGACTGTGTGATTAGACAGGTTCTTAAACACTACACTAGTCTTCCTTGGTAGGCATGTGTATCCAACTCCCCTGCTACGTTATTCACACCGTAAGGACAGAGGTTAGCATTTCCTTTTTTTTAACAGTCCCTAGGCAGGGTGGGACTATGAGCAGGCAGAGTAGGCATCTGCTTGTGTGATGTGATTTAAGGTAAGGGGACAAAGATGGGTTAAAAGTATCTCCACTGTTGCCTAGCACAGTGCCTGGACTTTCACCACTGGAGGTGCATTACTTTGGGCCTTGAAGTCTTTCTGGTCTCCAGGGTTGCTTTATTAGAACACGACTGTCCTAAGAGGAGTCATACTCAGCTGAGATCTCAGTGAGGGTCAGGGCCTCGGAGCATGAGTCATGGGAGAGATGCTCAGAAAGGAGCCTGGCAGCTCCGAGAGTGGGTACAGTGGTCCTGAGGAGACAATGGGAGTTTCTGAAGATAGGAGTGGACATTTTGTTGGACTGGCCCCACCTCTGTGGCCCTCAGCACAGAGGGAGGCAAATGGAAGGTATATAATTCCTTTGGTTTGAGGAAACACTATTTGATCAAGTGTAAGAGTTGCAGGCATGGGGCATGGAGACAGGTGGGCATCAAACGCCGAAGACCTCGAGCCTTATGAAGGCATAAAAGACAAGGCAGAATCCTTGCCCCCAAAGAGCTTATAGTCTCTTTGTGGAGGGTAATTATCAATAGCAAACAATGGGTGTGTAAGACAAGGCAGGAATGACCAAGCATGGAATATATGTAATATATTACATATAATATATATAATATAATATATGTTAAAAAAGAAGAGCTCAGTGTGGAAGGAGGCAGTTTCAGCTTCACTGGGGTACATGGGGCCCCAAGAGCAGTACCAAATAAAGAGACAGATTGAATGACTCAGCGAAAGCATAGCTTATGCCAAAAGACCAACTCGGCCACAACTAATTACTACCTCGGCCCTCCCAAACAAGGAAATCCACCTTGGATTTAATCACCATGAGGCACAATGATGTTAGGATGATATAGAAACAAAATTGGAAGACAATTATAATGTACAGAGATACTATTTAGAAAATATATTACTGCAAATTAAGTCCAGCTTTTTAAATGAAAAGATCTAATGGCTGCTCTAATCATAATAAATAAATCCAGAATTTCAGTAATAGGTGAAAGTATCAGATTTATATATTAAAACAGATGGCAAAGGCAAGTCTCAGTCCTTCTGAAACTGAGGGAAAGAGATCCGATGACCACTATAGGCCAACAACCTTGGCAAACCCCAAGACCTTCCACTGAATTCAGCTCTGATAAAGAACGGCTTTATCCTGTGACCTTCCAGCAAAAGCCAAAGGCTCTTCTTCTGGGCTTTCACTGAATACTCCCTTCACAAGCAGGAAAGGTTACTTCTATTTACTCTAACTTATTTGGTATTTTTTTTAAAAAAGATCCCTTTATTTAATTCTCACAAAGAAAACAACCCGAAGGAAGAAAGGAAGGAAGAAAGCAAGTCAGCTTTGACCTTTCTATGCTAAATGAGTGATTTTACCAATAGCTACAGGTGATTATGTTCTCACCATTCTGAATAACAACCCTTTGTACACCTTGCATAAGAGAAACAAATAGCTACGGCCTAAGGCTTGCTTGTGATCCAAGCAGTGAAAAGATAACAATATAGGTAGAAAGACCTGAAAAAGAGGTAAAGGGTGAGAGAGGAGAAACCACAAGAAATCCTTCCTCCTTCGAATTTCTTAATTGAATTATTGCAATATACATATTTCCTTTTCATTTCAGCTTGGTTGCTAATAAGACTCATTTCCACAAGTTGCCTGTTTTCTTCAAGGTAGCTGCATATTTGAGACATAAACAGCAAAGGTCTCTGGCTCTGTCAGCTAATAAGTTTGTATTGATCTCTGTGGAGATGCACAGACACGGTGATCACATGATACAAATTTGCAATTAGACACGGGATCTAACAAACGATCTAACAAACGATACATGTGCTTTATTTCCAGATGCAAGCAGCAAGTTGGCAAATGTTGCTCCAATGCCAAAATGTTAGGATTTCTGGAACATTTGGTGTTATAAGGAGCAATCAGAAAAAAAAAAAAAAAAATTTTTTTTTTTGAGATCCTGAAAATCTGGGTGGTTGATTACAACACCAAAATGACACCAAACACCAAACACCAAAATTACAACAGCAAAATGACAAAACCAGTATTTCTGTATATAACATTTTATGAGAAAAGGATTCAGAATCCAGAAAAAAGAAGTCAGTGAAAATGACTATTTAATATATTTAAAATACACAAATTTTAACCATCGTGTAAAATGTAAAAAATACTACCTAAACAATATTGACCTATTAATAATTATTAGTAGACTGAATTTAAAAACCTATTAAAAATTACAGTCTCAAAAAAGAAAAAAATTAAGTCATGAAATATTGAAAGTGAGATCATATTATTTAAACTTTTATGAGAGTTCTTAAAATGCAGAAATGTTGTTGAAATTTTGTCCAGATTTCTTCACTGCTAATAAAAAAAGAAAACACTAGTCAAGAAAATGTGATGTATTTATGAACGATCTCCAAATATATTTCTCTGGCTCCTTCATCTTAAATAACTGGAACTTTCATTTGATAACTTTGAGGAATATTTTTAAACTTTGAGGAGTATTTTTAAACATAATTATGTGGGGGGGGGTATTGGGGTGAGGATGAAATTTATTTACTTCCTTTAAGCTGTAGTTCACTTGAAAATAAGAAGCCAGCCTTTTCAGTTTGTTCTCTTCTTCTTTAGTTTGCTCATATATGCCCAGCTGCCCGGATCTGTTTCAAAATTCTCCTTTTGTAGTGGATATGCTCTAAGGTGATCCCCAACGAGCCAGGCCCTAGTATGATCCTCTCCTCTTGAGGGAAGGCACAGCCCGCAACTTGCTTCTAGCCAATGGAATATCCCACAAAGCCTATGGGAGAGTCATTCCCTTGGTAAGATTACATTATGCAAGTGTCCACCTTAGTAGATGGGAGTAAGAGATTCTCCTGCGGGCTCTGAAGTCAGCTACCATGTTGTGACAGGGCCTGTGAGAGGCAAGCAGCCACAAGGCTAGGAACTGTGAGCAACACCTAGGAGATGAGAGCACCCAGGCAACAGCCAGCAAGAAGACGGGGGACTTCAGTTCTCCAACCTTAACTGAATTCCACCAAAGACCACATGAACTTGGAAGAAAAAAGCTCCCAAAATGACCATAGCATAGTCAACATCTTGATTATGCTCTTCTGAGACTTGAAGCAGAGGACTCATCCAGCTTCTTGATCCAAAGAAACTGTGGGATAATAATTGTGTGTTGTTTTAAGCCACTAAATTTGTGGCAATTGGTTATGCTGCAATATATCACTAATGCGCAAGTCATAATCCACTTAGAGCTCCAAAAACTGTTATTCTTGAAAAAAAAAAAAGGTTTGTGTTGCCAATTGTTATCTTCTTCCTCCATTTGAGGACAGCAGAAATACAGCAGAATGCTTTATAGATGTGTATACCTTTATCCAATTCAAAACGTTAATGCAGAATATAATTTTCCATGTAGGATTCTCAAAATATAAATTAGTTAAATTCAACATTTCTCAGCATACTATTATTTTGGTACTTGGAAAATGGAGAGCACATTTCCAAACCAGTTCTTTTTTTTTTTTTAATGTGTACACTTCCTTATTTTTTTAAATAAGTTTTTATTTCAAACAGTTTTAGACTTGCAGAATTATCAGTATATGGAGAGTTCTTGTATATCCCTTACCCAGATTTTATCATTAACATCCTACATTACTATGGGACATTTTTCATAATTAATGAACTAACGTTGATATATCATTAACTAAACTCTATAGTTTATTCCGATTTCCTTGGTTTTTAACTAATGTCCTTTTTCTGTTCCAGGATCCCATCCATGATCCTACATTTACAGTTAGTGGTCTTGTCTCCTTAGGGTTCTCTTGGTTGTGACTGCCAGTATTTTTAATGACCTTGATAGTTTTGCAGAATAGTAGTCAGGTATTTTGTAGGATGTACCTGTACTGAAATTTGTCTTATGTTTTTCTCGTGATGAGAGTGGGGTGATGTGTTTTCGGGAAGAGGACCAGAGGTAAAGTATCATTGTTATCACATCTTGTGAAGGACACCTACTAATAAGATGACCTATCACTGCCAATGTTAATCTGGATGACTTGGCTTGAGATAGTGATCATTAGGTTTCTCCAAGGTATGTGACTCTTCCCCTGTCCCTTTCCTACTGTGCTCTTTGGAGGAGAATCACTGTGTGCAACCCCTATGGGGAGTCATGCTTTATCTCCTGGAAAGCAGAGTATCTACATAGAGTATTTGGAATTCTTCCGCATGGGAGATTTATCTATTCTCTTCATATATTGATCCAATTATTTGTATCTGAATAGATATTGATTTCATGCTTTGGGTTATACCACTACTTTATTTTGTTGCTCGAAGTGTTCCAGCTTTGGTGGTTGGGAGCACTTTTGTTGGTTCCTGTGTCCTTCTGACATACTTTGTGTCACACCATTGTGAGGTGTTTTTTGTTTTGTTTTGTTTTTCATTTTTCTTTTAGCACTACCTTACTTTCTGGTACTATACGATTCTCCAGGCTCATTCTGTGTATTTCTTGCCCCAGTCCTAAATTAGTTATTTCGCCAAGAAGCCTGGGTTCCTTTTATTGGAAAATAGTATTAAAAGCACAATTTGGGTGGTAGGTGTGTTTATTGCTACTGAAGTGTCATTGCTTCTAGGCCAAACGAATTTTTCAGTCTCTAGACATGGGACCTTGGAATGTTCCTATATGCATCATGTATTTTATTTTATTTTATTTCATTTCATTTTATTTCATTTTATTTTATTTTATTTTATTTATTTTTTAAAGATTTTATTCATTTATTTGATACAGAGAGACAGAGAGATCACAAGTAGGCAGAGAGGCAGGCAGAGAGAGAGGGAGAAACAGGCTCCCCGCTGAGCAGAGAGCCCAACACGGGGCTCGATCCCAGGACCCTGAGATCCAGGACCTGAGCTGAAGGCAGAGCCTTTAACTCACTGAGCCACCCAGGCGTCCCGCATCATGTATTTTAATTTATTCAACATTTTTACAAAGATTACTATGTGTCAGGCATTATTTGAAGCATTTTGCAAATATTAACTCATTTAATCCTTGTTAAATAACCTCTTAACAACAAGATAGGTAGTATTATTAGCCCCATTTTATGAATGGAAAAACTGGGATACTGAGAGGTTTAAACACGAGGCCAAAGTCATACAGCTAGTAAGTGGCAGAACCAGGAACTGAACCCAAGCATCTTGTTCCAGATTTGGGGGAGTAACCAGCACACCACATTGCCTCGCAGTGGCAAGGACCTCACAGACCAGCAGATTAATGGATTAATGAATCCACCTACATTCATTCTCCAACAAATACCTATTATGTGCCTGTTAGGTCCTAAATTCTGGGCTAGATGTTAATTGGCTTAATGCCATTTGAGATACTTTCTTGGGCTACGGCCCAATTTAACATGAAGGAAGAGGCTGTTGTAATATGCCCCCGAGAGGACTCTGGCAGCTGCATGGGACGAAGATGCTGAAATGAAACCACTCTGCTCAGGGGCTGCAAATACACTTTCTTAGGCTACAAGTAATATTCCAGGGTGAGAGGCAGGACCTGCTTTATTTTGTACCTTTCTAGTATCCTTTTTGCAAATGTTAAAGAAAAGGTTTATTATCTTTTCCTATATATGAAACACCCAGTCATTATGCCACTGTTCACTGATAAAATATTTGAAACAATCTTTTGTGAAAATCATTGAACAAAACTGAGATTTCCATTTATAGCCGATTGAAAGAAAATTTTAAATGTACACTTACCTTATGACTGTCACTAGTGGGTGGTTCCCAGAGACTAAGCCGAGATAATCTAAAAGGAAACAGATAACATAACCACGCTGAATGCAAATATCTGCAAGGATTACAATATTATTTATCCCCATATATTTAGTGGCAGAGCTCTGTGAAGTTCCCGTGACCTGGCTTTAGTTGTCAATGACACGTTTTGGGAATAGGAGGACAGGAGGTATGGAGGTGGGTTTGGCAGAAAGGACTCACTAGAAAAAGAAGGTAGAGGCTAACACAGTGGGGCATCTTGCATTGACCTCTTGCTGGTATTTATAAATTCCTTGGAAGAGGACATAGATTCAAGGTAAGGGATAGTCAAGAATATGGGCCTTCATTTTTCAGGTCAGAGCAAGCATCAAATGAGCCACCTTCAAGACGTACCAAAGGTTAGGGGTATTCCAAAAAGAATTAGCAAACACAGTGCCTTAATGCAACAATAAGAAATCACAATATAATAGATCAATAAATGGGAATAATGTATTGATTAGATTCATAGGTCAGGGGAAAAGAATAATCTAAGGGTTTAGTCTGCGAGGAGCTAACTCAGTTCAGCTGAGTGGATTTGATTGGGAAGACTTCGAGGAGAGGTGTGATCCATTGAATCCCTTTGCCAATGGCCATGGGAGAGGGGTGGTCTCTCAGATTTTGTTTCTGACATTTACAACCTCTCTCTCTGAGAAAAAAGTGCATTTGGGTACCTCTGGGGGTACCAGTCTAGACAATGTAATTAGTCCATCTAATATAACTTTAAAACTATCAACAGGGTCAAAGCACTCTTGGGAAACATGTAGAAAAAAAAAGATCCCAACTCCTATCATTGAATTCTTTTTTTTTTTTTCTATCATTGAATTCTTAAGTATCAAAGTATCAATTTTATCAGGAATCGTGCAATTATTTGGATTTCTAAATAGCCTCCTTTTTTATTTAAAATATTGTAATAATTCAAGGAAAAGGTGCTCCAACTGACAAGTTAGAAAAAAGTAATATTCTACCGATTTCTGTGTATTTGATGATATACCAATCATTGCAAAATATATCTGTCAATAAACCAAAGACTCATATTCCTCCAAGCATTTAACAAAGTATTGAATATACTTAAAGCAGAACTAGAAGTTTTACCAAAGAGTTAATAAATTTGTCCCTTCGAACATAGAATAGAGGCAATATGTTTCAGTGGTAAGGACCTCAAGCAGATTATTGAACCTCTGGATGTTCCACAAATAATAGTTATAATGTTATTTTTAGTGCCAGCAATATGAGAATTCTGATCTAAGATAGACTTTTAATGATTTTCTTACTTATAATAACCTACACATTTTAATAATATAGATATTTAGAAGAGATTTTGGTTTAATAAAATGTAATCTTTCCAAGCATGATTTTTTAACTGGAAAAAAGAATCTGTGAAATGGCTTTTATATATTTTCCTTTATCTCATAGTTACTTTGTTGACATACAAACAGAACATACAAACAGAACTTGAAAAGTGGTATTTTACAGTTTTTCATTGTTAGGGTGTGGAATCTAGTCAACGTGAATTCTTTTACATTTTAAAATACAGTTAACTCCATTTCAGACTTCCAGATTTTACTGAAACAACAACAACAAAGGACACTTGGTTAAAATGGCAAGGTAGATAAATGAGCAGTTACTAGAGCTGACCTGACATAGGACCCCAACAGCTGTCATTAGTATCAGAGTGGACAGGCCATTAAAGACCAAGCTCATTGGTGGCATCTCAGTCGGCTGGGCTGAGACCAGAAGAGAACATCACATGAAAGGTATTAAAAGCTCTGCCTGTTCTCTAGGCCCCCAGACAACTTTCACTGATCTGCCCACAGAAGTACATTGAAACACAGCCTGTCTTACCTATTTTTTCTCAGAGATTGTTAAAACAATGACGCAGGTAGGGTGAGAATGTAGATAGGAATGCAGCTGTAAATAATGAAAAGGGTATAGAATCTATTTTTATATGATAGCAGCTTTTGCTGAAACATACATAAGGGAAATTTTGTAGATTACAGACATATCTTGCTAATTTAAATGATCACTTCAGGGAAACAAGGAGATAAGGTGGAAAGGACAGGAATTCTGGGGTCTAGCCCCAGCTTGGCCATTATTAGTAGTCGCTTACCATTACTAGGCCTCTTTACACAGAAAAGCACATGTATTAACTCTAAAATCCCTTTCTGACATTCATTTCAAGTTGGCCCTTACTTTTCCTTTAAGAGCTTCATCAGGAAGTTTATGGTTTATGAGCAAATAAATACAGCTGTGCCAAATTTGCTTTTTCAGAAGCCTGAAGTAAATCCTCTTTTAATCGTGTCAGTGCATAAAATAGTTACTGGATGTATTTTGGGTTGCATATACAAATTTCAAGGCTTATGACATGAAAGTCTGAGAACATTCAGATTAAAAACTGCTTTGAGATGTTTTAAGTGTTGTATGAGGATACTGTTCAGTTACCAACAGCAGTATTTCTAACTATCCTATCCATCAGCCCTAACATCCACTCATGCTAATGATGAATAAAATAGTTTCTGGTCTCAGTGTTGATATCTAGGTTTTTAGATGCCAAAACATAGCATTTCCACTGAGCAGTATATTGTGACAAGAACTTGTAAATAGAATCAAATAGCTCTTTACATTTTCATTTTAATATGATTTAATAAGTCTAGTAATTTGAATATCAAAATCCAACCCTAACTTTCCTCAGGAAGTGGAAAAGGCTTAATATTTATTCATCCAGAAAAAAAAAAATGTGCCATGCTCCAAAACACAATTAAACTAGAAACAGATGATAATCATCCTCTCAGGGGCATTTAGCATACGCTAAATATATTCACAGCACAGTTGATCATTTATAAACACAGCTACCATCGCAACCAAAGAGTCGTGTCCATGGAAGTCCATTCATGGTCTAAACTGAAAAGCCATGAATTCTGTGAGGCTGGAGGCCACCTCGAAACAACAAGCAATCGATACTCTTCTGTTTTACAAAATGCTTAATAAAAATATTTTAAAACATTCTATTCTCTTGTTTTCTACTTTTAGACCGAGCGCTTAAATGAAGACTAATCTAGTTCTCTCCACTTCAGCAAATATGGAAATCAAGTATGGAAGGAATAGGCTTAATAGGATTCTAGTTTCCATTAAAGGATCATTGCTATTGCCCTTGCTCCTCATAACACAACTTCGCTTATGCTAGGTGCTGTCTGAAGCTGCTTTCAGAGGCTATGATTCTTTCTGACACCATGATTCTGTGACTCAAGTTGGGAGGAATGGATAGTTTTCTCATTTCTTTCTTAAAGCTGTGTCTTAAATTCACAAAGCATGTTATGACAAAAAAAAAAAAGCAATAATAACAAAAAGAAACCAAATTCATTCCAGGGATGAGAGACTGGGTAAATGGAGGTTATACAAATGTTCTTTCTAGCCAATTGGTCAGTCAGCAACATTTATAGAGAACCTACAAGGGCAGAGCCCAGATGGAATTACCATCTTCAATGCCCTGTGTGGAAGAATGGTAGGCCGGGTCACAAGCAGAAAAATACAATCATCCAATAGCCATACTATGTGTTTATTCATTCCTTCAACAAACATTTACAAAGCATCCACCATGAGGCAGGGGCTAGGGGCTAGAAATGAATGCTACGACTTCACCTTTAAGATGCTCACTCCTAGAGGGGAGAACCCGGCTAGTCACTTAGGACGGACAAGTAAACAAATAAAATAATCAAAATGTGAACAGCTGAATGACAGACTCGCATAAACTTGAATAGCTGGTCTGAGCAACACGTGCACACACACCTTACTCCTTCCATTTCCCTTCTGATGGTTTTTCTCATTAGTGCTTGGTCGTTAGCACCGTCATCACTTGATGTCATCCATTTATTTGTTTATTTTGGTTTTCTGTCTCCTTGTACTAGAAAGTAAGCCCTTGAAGGCATGGGATTTCTTTGGTTCACTGAGGTAAACCAGCCCCCAGAACAGGACTTAACAACTAGGAGGTGGTCAGTGAACATTTATAAAGGAATGTATGAGTAAATAATCATTATAGAAGTCATTCAAAAGAAGGTATGATTATCTGGAAAGATGGAAGGCAGTGATGTTGGGTTATCACAAAAAGCAATGACATTTTGACAAAGAAGAAGTTGAAAGTCAGTCAAGAGAAGTTTTCTGGGCAGGTCTTCAGGGACACCCAGCAATAAGTCCGTGCAGTACCGACAGTTTTGTCTGCCCAATGTCCTGACCTCGTGGAAGAGTCTCCCAGCTCCCTGTAGCTTTAATAGGGTAGCCGATCCCAAACATGACCATGGGGAGGACACAAACCAAGGGGAGGACACAAACCAAGCGAGACCAGCTGGATCTTCCTCCTGGGCACTGAACCCTGGATGAGAACGAGGAGCAAAGGCCCCCGTGCTAGCAGCATCTCAGAAGGATGGTTTCCGTGTTGTGGCTTCTGAGACCCCAATTGCCCTGGTTCCTGTCATCCCCAAAACCTGTTTGGTCACCTCTTCCCTCAGCTCTTTAAGCTATTAATATCCTTCCAATAAACTTTTTTTTCCCCCCTGGCTCTGGTAGTCTCAGTTTATTTCTGATGATTACATTCAAAGTGCTCTGTGACCACAGAAGCTGATTAAAAGATGAATGTGGTTTGGAAAGATTCAGAGTAAAGAATTTTTATTGAGCACTAACCATGTGCAGATACTGAGCGAAGTTCTTTATAGGAGTTATCCAATTTAATCTTTACGACCATCTCCATGAGTACCTCTTCCCATTTTAAAACCGAGCCAAGCTCCCACTCTGTACCAAGTGGCTGAGCCAGCATTTGACATTAAAGACCCTAGTCTTCACAGCTCCCCACTGTCCTCGGGGGAAACACAATTTCAAGTGTGTGATAAGTAACTAGAAAAGCCACTGGTGTTATGGTCAGGTTAGGTGCGTTCGGGTTAGGGGTTAGGTGGAGATGGGTACCCTTAGGGAGTGGGTAGACTTAAGGGTTCTGGCACTAGCTTCTGTGCTTGTAATTCAGGACTCTGACGTTCTATATTGTGGTATGATTTTTTTTTTCCTATGCCATGTAAAGCATTAAGGAGAGTTTCCTAGTGAAAACGGCTAAAACAGGTGCCTGGAACAGGTGGTTCCAAAATCTGAAAAATACCTTAGCATAATTGCATATTTTTATTAATTAACCACCAGATACATGTATACATGGAGGTGACTGTAAATCATACAAATACCTCTAGTGAAACTTAAATAAATGCATCCCCAATTCAGCTTCCTCTTAGACTGATCCCAAAGATGCCTCTGGCTACGCCACTGTTTTCACACATGAGGGGAAATGCAGTTGCGGTGGAGAGACAGTGCTCTTAACCAATTATAGTCAAAAGCTCCTTCTCCTTAAAATCTTACAAGAACGTTTGGCCATGTGGGCCAAATGGTAGGGTTCTGAGCTTCTGAGCTCACACTGCGTCTGGCCAAGTCTGCTTTATCCCCACGATCAGAGGATCCTTTTCCTCCCACATCACACCAAATAGGAAGCAGAAAAGGGTCCATGCTTCTGGTTTAATAAGTCAGGAGAGGTCAGGTCTTTGGATCCAGAGTCATCAGAATGTGCTGCCTCCCTCATGGAATACAATGGAAACTGCACAGCAGGATGAGTTCACATCATTCATCCCACTGGAGCTTTATGAAGTTTTGGCTCTACACTATCTCCCTAAGACAGAGATCAAAATAGCGGCATCCAAACCATCCTCACTGGTACCTGTGTGGGGGGGTAGAAGGGAACGAGGCCCTCTGTGGCCAGTATACCAATTGCCTTCGTCATTACTTTGACTTCTTCAACTCCAGGGGAGTGGTGGCATTGCCACTCCAGCAGCCTCTATTTCTTTCTCTTGCAAGGCATGTACAACTCCTTTTGGCGGGACTTCACCAGTGATGCTGTTCTGAACTAGAAACTCCTTATCAGTGTCATACAATGAGGAGGAGAAGACCGTGTCCCCAACACCACTGTTTCTGGCACTGCTGAGCCTGAGGCCAGCCTGGGCTGCTCCACCAAATTTCTTTATGGACCGCAGGGTCAGCCAGCCTACGGCAGATTAAGTACTGATCATCCGTATTCCAAGGGCTGGTGAACAAGCAAATCCATCCCAAGGTGAAAATTGCTGCCTGGTGGTGATTTGGACTCATGAGAACCCAGTTGATGACCTACAACAGTTCACTTATCTTTTGTCTGGGCACAGAACCAAGACTCCTCCAGTGGATGAAGGTCGGGCCTGTAGTCTCAAGACCAGATCGCGTTGGCAGCCCTAAAGCAACCCCAAAGTGGAGAGTGT
>JAPYYM010001919.1:0-12890 GCA_028534135.1 Potos flavus
CACCCAGGCGTCCCTTGGCTCTCCTTATCTTGATCAAAAGCAGAAACATGAGAATAATAATGGTTAGAAATTATTCTTTTGTGAAATTTGTGCCTTCTTAATGAGTATAATGGGGAACAGAAATGGGCTCCCTGGGTTGAAACCAATGCCATGCTGGGTATGGGGACGAGGTAAAATATTTTAGGGACTCTCCCCTGTGGTTCTAAGGAGCCTGGTGTCAGGGGACAGGGCCAAAAGCTGGAGCCTGTGTTCTAGCTCATGTCACTGGTTTGAGGACCCTAGTGGCCTGACGAGGGCTATGAGCTTCAGTGAATTTTGCCTCCAGATCACTTGCTCAGCACCGAACATTACAGAGAAGTGGGGTTTCCTGATTGTACCAGTTGGTGAAGAAGGGTCTTAACTGTCCGTGTGACTGACTTTGATCTGACACTTGCCTTCGTTATAAGCTGGTGGCAAAGAGAACAGGTAACTTTCTCCCGTTTTTCATGAGGAATGACTAACAATATCTCAAAAAAAAAAAAAAGAAAAAGAAAAAACGCAAAACAACCCTAAGACTCGCCCTGGGCCAGTTCCAGCGGTGTGGCTCTGCCCCTTACAGAAGTGTGACGTGCAGCTGGACGGGGCTTGAGCGGCCACCTCTGTCAAGTGGGCTACGCACGGGACGACAGATGCATATGTCGCCTCAGTGGGGGCCAGACAGGTGCCATCTTCTCAAGCTGCCCCTTAGGAAATCAACTTTTCGGGCATTTCCGAATTCTAATATTGGCCTGCTGTTTGATGAATGCCCAATTAAGGGCAAGTATGAGATGACAGGCAGATGACAGGGCCGCCTCCTGTTTCCCGGGAGATGCGGCTGGGGCCAGCTTGCCAACCGAATCTGAGATGGGTTATTTCTGCTCAGCCCGTGCCTTTGTCACTTCAGAGCCCCGGGCTGAAGGCACCAGAAGCCGATCTCCCTTCCCACAAGGGTCTCCTCTCAGCATCTACGTTATACTTCTTCTTGATGGCCTTGAGGACCTTCGTTTTCCGGCTGCTTCCTGATCCCGTGAGAACACAGGGCCAAGCTGGGGAGAGCCGAGGACCCCTCCCGCCTCCTCCAGAACCAAGAAGCAGCTCTCTGTGGGTGCCTCCCTTCCTCCAGCGGCTCCTTTCACCTCTGCTGCGATACCTCACCTTGGAGGGACGGCTCGGGAGTCAGGCGCACAGGGGCTGGTTTCACAGTTGACCTTGACACCACCCAGCCGCGAGAGAAACAGTGGACAGGGGCTGAGTGCTGAAATGTACGGCGGGGAGGGGAAAAGCAGACTCCTGCTAGCCACGCACAAGGACAGGAGAGCAGGTACATCAAGCAACTCTGCCAGGGGCCTGGCAGGCGAGGGGCTCCCACGCACCCCCATTCGCTCTCCGCATCGGACAGGTGGCACTCGAAGGACGCAGGAGGCTGGCTCTTGCTCTGCTCTGAGGGCACAGAGCAGCAGGAAAAAACAAGTTGCCGCCCCCCTTGTCCCCAGCCACGGCACGCCAGCCACGTGGTGTGAGGGTGGTGGCTGGTGTGCAGACCCAGACGCCCTCACCCGGAAGCCCCCTGAAATCTGACTGAGCTGCCTGGGGTCGGCACGGAAGCCCCCTCCATAGATCGCAGAGCGGGTGTGGGAAGAGGCATCAGGGAAATCAGCTGAAGCATTTGCCTTCGTGTGAGCACAGTGGGCTGAAAGGAGCTACATGCACGTCGCTCCAGCCCCAAGCAGCCACGCACGAGGCGCCCCCAGCGCAGGGGACCTTGCGGGGAGGCCAGGGAAGCAGGCGAGGAGCAAGAGCGCCCACGGCAGCAGACGCCTCCGGGCATCGTCACACTCGTTTGGCGGAGTGGCTGTAGACCAAGGTCATGCCTCCAGCCTTCCCAGGAGACAGGAGCGGGCCCACCAGACGAAGCAGCAGCACGCGGCCCGGCCCTGGGTGCAGTCGCTGCTGTCTGGGTGGGCTGTGCTTGGGGTGAGCTGTGCTTGGGGCGGGCTGCCCAGCTCCAGAGGCTTATCGGGAAAGCCGGTGCAGACACCGTGTCCCCCCCACCCCCCACCCTTTACGCCCACGGCCTGGGAGGGAACGGGCTTGGAGGGAACCGGCTGGGAGAGGATATGCGAAGGCGGGATCTTCTACCCCAGGGAAGTGACTACAGTGCACCCTGTAAGTTAAGTGTTCCATCGGATTAGTCTTTGGGATTCCTGGGGCTGTAACATAGGGTGACCCGATGACATCTGGAGCACCCAGAATTTGAGGAATGGGCTGGGAAGAGCACCAGGGAAGCTCTCATCGAGGGCCGGAGTACGGGCTCCACCAGACCCCTGCCTGGGGCCATGAGCAGGACTCTGCCAATGGGGACAGAGGGCCTCAGGGGGCCAGGGAGCTCCGCAGAGAGGAGCAGAGCCTTTTCCAGAACGGGGTTGGGGGGGGGGGACAGTAGAATAAACACCGAGCGGTCCCACCTGCCCGAGGCATTAAGCAGCATTAGAACTGCAATGAGCCTAATGACTTCTTACACAGAGGTAGAGAAAATCTTTATAAACTGCCACTTAGAACAAAGTTCGCCAATGTCAAGTTATATCAAGGGACTCTGCAGCCCTCCGGCTTTGTGCCGATTTTCTTCTCGGGGCCACAGACAGCCAGCACCTGGAATCCCGGACCCCTGCCCAACCCAGCTTGGAAAGAGGGAAGGCCAAGGACAGGGAGAGCCAAGCCGACGGCTGATCGACAGAGGGGAGACCAGAAGGAGTCCCGGCACTTTGTTTATTTTCAAGCAGGAAATCCAAACGTGACATTACTGAGTGTACACGTTATTCTAACTCAGCGGCTTAAAACAACCCAAAGACATGATCTCACAGCTCTGGTGGCTGGACGTCCAGAACGGGTCTCCCTGGGCTAAAGCTCAAGTGTCAGAAGAGTGGCACAATTTCTGGAGGCTCTAGAGAAGGTTCCAGGGGCTTCTGTCTTCTCGCCTTTTCTGGCTTCACACCCATCTCCAGCTATAATAGACAGCCCCTTGCCATGTAGCCGACAGAGTCCCAGGATCTGGGGATGAGGCTCCGGAAAACTCTGGGGAACTCATATTCTGCCTCCCACACTGAGATAATCAAACGGTCTGGCAACCGCAAGACCTGCATTGATCCAACATATCAATAGGGTGTATTTCTCCTGCTACCCCCACCTGCGTTACTGCCCAAGGCGTGTCTTTTTCACTCTTCCTTCCAGGGTAACGATCCTATCTCCTAGAAGGCAGAATCCACATGGAGCCACTTTCTGTGTCCTTCATCCCACCTCCTACATAATAGGTTCCCCGTAAACATCAGAATTATTGATTATTGATTATTGACAGCATGTGAATAACGGTGTCCATTATTGACACAGCATGTTACACGCTAAATGGTTCAGTCCGGGGATCAGCAACCTTGTTCTGTAGAGAGGAAACAGTAAATAAGTTAGGCTTTGCGGCCATATGGTCTCGGCTGCAACTACTTGAGTCTGCTGTTTTAGCAAAAATAGCCACAGGCAAAAATCAAATGAGCAGGGAAATGGCGAGGTGCCAATAAAACTTTATTTATGGACACTGAAATCTGACATCCATATAATTTGTGTGTGTCATGAACTATCATTCTTCCTTTGACTTTTTGGTTTGAACCATTTAAAAATATAACTAAGCTTGTGGGTCGCAAACAACATCAACAACAGCCCGTGGCACGACCACTTTGGCCCAGAGATTATGCTTTGCCAACCCACGGTTGAGAAAATTATGTTTGGGTCCACTTCCCACTGTCCCACTCTCGCCCACTCATTTTTCATCAGGATGAGCGCACACACTGTGCCAGGCCTGAGCAGGTCGGGAAGGGGGGATGGACTGGAGCTGGGGTCCCGGGAGAAGGACTAGGCGGAGCAACAAGACGGAAGGCGGGCGCCATGTCCGTGGTGTTTATGGAGGTGGGCAGTGTGCTCAGAGGGCCCCCAGAGGAGTGAGACCCTGGCCGCAGGCTTCGGTGCCGCGAATGTTGGCAAGGTCTGGGATCAGAGAAAAGGGCAATGGTGGGATGTATATTTGGAACGGGATCTGAGTCCACATATAAACAAATCCTTGAGAATGGATGAGAGTACAAGGAAGAGAGATGTTAGAATAAGCAGAAAAAAAAAAAAAAAAAAAGGAAGGCTAAGCATAGAGACTTGGGGAACGCCAGCAGTTCTGGGCAGAAGAGGATGAATGTGTGACGGAGAGAGAGGACAGAAGGGTTGGGAGGGGATGGAGGAGAGGGGAGGGGAGGGGAGAAGAGGGAAGAGGGCAGGGAAGGAAGGGGTGGGATAGTGGGGCAGGGGGGAAAGAGGGAGGGGAGGGAAGGGGAGGGATTGGGAGGGGTGAGAAGAAGGGAGGTGAGGGGAGAGGACGGAAGACAGGTGACAAGGGGAGGGACTGGGAGGGGAGGGGAATAGAGAGAGGGGGAAAAGGGGGGGAGAGGAGCAGCGTTCCTATGGGCTGGGCCTGGGGCTGACTCATTTCTGCACCAGCAGGGGGCTGCTCCATGAACATTTCTAGAACAAATGAACGCCCAAACGCACACAGGAGCCCAGAGTTTGAACCCAGCCCCTGACATCTGTGCTCTCCTCCCTTTGGCTGAGCTTCCCACGCAGGTCCCGGTGTCAGACTTCTTACACCGGCTGCTCACACCCTCCGCCTTGGGCCCATTCCTCACCTTGCCTCTGGTTCACACCCCTAGCCCCACTCGGTGGCTCTGACCTCGTTTCCCGTCCTTGATCCCGCTCCACGGTGTCCGATTCGATGCTATCAAACCCGATGCGATCCCGGCCACATGGACGCGCAGGAGGGAGCCCTGGGCATCTTGAGCCACTTACACAACCGCACTCTGTCTGCACCAGCCCCTGTGTGTCCACAGCCCCAGCCTTCCCAGACAGCCTTCTGGAAAGGCTCAAAATAGATTATTTAAAAAAAAAAAAACAACCCACGAACTCCACATCTGCCTCGGCTCTTCAGATTCCTTCTCTCTCTCTCTCTCTCTCTCTCTTTAAATGACCCCTTTACTTCTTCCCTGCACTTCTCCTAATCCTATGTATCTGTGCTAAAGAGGGGAGGTGGTCCGTCATAGCACGGGTCTGCAGAGGCCCCAGAATCTTCTGGCACAGTCGATGCTCCTGGGAGGCAGAAGGAGACGGGAACTGATGGGGAACCGGGAGCATGAGCGAGGCGCAGAAGGATGCCGGCTGCTGGCTTGTCTGCTCCTGAACAAAAAGCCCGACCACACGGCCTGTAAAACAGGAATGAATGTGGCTCCGCCTCATGGGTTTGACTTCAGATTCAATGAGACCCGAGACAAGGGGACAGGCCAGCACCCTCACTTCCCCTTCGCTGAGGAGTCCAGTAGACTGGGTGGTGGGGAGCGACACCAAGGATGGAGGGGAGCCAAGCAAGCCATGGAGCCAAGACCGGAGTCTGTCTGCGTCCAAGTCCGTGCTCCTTAGACCCAAGGCCATCCTCTGCTCTGCTCTGACCCGAAGAGCCTGGCGGTGATGATCAGAAGGCCGCCTGCCCACCCCACTGGGATTATAGGGACCCAGGCGCTGCTTGGGCTGAAGGGGACGGGACGGAGGATTCCTTTGTTCTGCTGAGCTCTGTCACATTCACCAACACGGCAGTTTCATTTTCCAAGCTACTCCACTTCTTACCACCCAAGTGCGGCCTGATGACGGTGCCCATTGACTTTGCTATTAACGGAAGCAATTGGGTGATCATGGGCTAATGATCGTCTACCTTCTTAATGCTAAGCGACTTATTACCCATAAACACACAAGAAAGGGCTCCGGGAAGCGCCCGCCCGCCGAACACACGCAAGTCGAGCTTCTTAATTGAAAATATAATCTGTATTGCGGAGATTAAAATATATTGGATTCATTTTGGCTCTATTCTTCCCTATTGTCCCACATACATTTTCTTTATGCTACACAATCAAATTAGTTCCCCTGGTACGGAAATTATTTCCACACAATAAATCAATTTAATGGAGAAGCTATGACTGAATGTTCTATTTAAAGGAAAAGCGAATCAGGGATGGAAACAATTTTCTTACTGATGTGATCAGTGTTTGCGCCACATGCTTTTGGCGATCTCTGTTGGTTTTATCCCTTTTCGTTTCTTAGTTCTCCTTCCCTCCCCTCCGTTGCCCTTGGGGAAGCTTCGGTTTTGCAGGTGGAGAGGAGGAAGCAAGCCCAAGAGGGGAACCCCTGGCAAGGCCGCGGCAGCACCCCAGTCCCTGGTGGAGGACGGCCCGTTCCCCTCCTCCCAGGAAGCTATCCCGACATCCCTGCCAGGAGCAGCTCGGCCGCCAGATGCTCCCCGGCCCTGGCCGTGCCTGTTTCCTATCACTGATGCTGTGCGGGCTCGCCGTCCGCTTGCTGGATGATCGTCCGAGCCCCCGCCCGAGCAGAAGGCAATCTCCACAAAGACAAGGGCCCGCGGGTCTCATGCAGCATTAGATGTCCATGTGTGCAAAGGGCCCAGCACAAATGTATGTGAGTAGTCAAAACACATTACCAGCTGAGACGATGCCACCATCTGGAGTTCAAAGCATGGTGAGTTTCATTCCAGCTTTGAAGGTGCAGGGAGGGAAGGTGTTTATCGAGGTGGCCTTGGGAACTTGATCTGTGACCTTAACTCGTAGGATGAACACAGTGCTAGGCCCCACGGACCTTTATTCGGTGCTTCCCATTTGCAGGGCCTTTGCAAATGCTGTTCCCTCTCCCAGGAGGGCTTCCGCTTCCTGCCTTGAAACTCCTGGGGAGTTTCTTCCACTGCTTCCGTTCCCAGCCTTCCCAGACCCACTCGTCCCTCATGACACGCTCCTACGGACCCATGTGCCTCTCGGTCAGAGTGCTAGGGTCGCGTTTGTCCGTATCGGTTTTCTCCTTCGGCAGTCTGAGCAACGTCCCGCATCTCCCCGGGGACCCTCGGCTCCCTGACAGCAGGCTCTGCTTCTGCTTTTGCTCACGTTTATTCCCAGCAGCTAACACTCCACGTGGCCCTTAGCAGGCAAGTAGTGAAGCCTCAAACAGAGCAAGAATAAACATATGTCGCCATGAAAATGATCCCTAAGCTCATTCACTTGAAATCCGAATGTCGTTGAATCAAGCACGTCACTTTCCGGTCTTGTCCTTACATACATTTCTACGTTAAGGCGGGAAAAGCGAAGCTGAGTAACCGCTGAGCAGGGTCTGTGCCCCAGTGACACGGCACACGAGACCCTGCCTGCCTTTGATCTACCGGCTAGAAGTCCGCTGTGCTCCTTGCCCTTGAGCACAGCCGAGGCCGAGCCGAGGGCGGCTGGAACAGCAGCACGTTCCCCTCGTGGTGACTGCTGAGTCCGTCCCAGCCAGGCGGCTGCTGCTGTCCAAACACTTTGGGGTGTCCACGGAGGAACTCTTGGGGTCCTCCGGTAACGCACAGAGCAAGAAAGGCACCCCCAGCCGCACATGAGCCCAGAATACACAGGCACATTCCAAAGTTTGCAAGGCTTAATGCAAGATTTCCAAGGCCTGCCTAATTCATTCCCTCCTTGGACCGAACCTGGGGAGATGGCGCGGGGACACATCACTGTGTTCACTGCCAACCGGGAAGCTGCAGCACGAGGAGACGCTAGCAAATGACCTTCCTGAGAGCACCAGTGAGTGGATTTGATCTAGAACCCACGGTGCCTGCTCTGGAGAACATGTGTCGTCAATACGGTTTCATCAATTCCTTAATCATCAGTCCCGGCAGGTGATGAGAGGAGCCGGGCCCCGCGTGTGCGGCAAGACACCCGGGTCCAGGCCTGCACGTTTGAGAATCTCCTCTGTGAACACTGCGAGCAACTCGAGAGTGGAAAGTCTGCATGACTTCAACAAATCAAAAGATGCCACACTGTATGAAATTTTAGGAAAAAAACCACCGTTTCAATGCTTCTTTTTTTTCGTAAAAGACTGTAGTGGACGAAGCCTTTCTGTTCTGGCGGAAACGCGGACGCGCAGAGAGCGCACGAAAAGAGCAGGGTTGTTTTTAACTTGGGATTCTTGAGGAAGAACTGGGCGCGTGTCCCCGAGCTCGTACCCACAGGCTTGTACAAAAATACACACTTAATGAGGTCACAGAGTTAAGACTGAAATGGCTGAAATACATAGTGTGGGCCCAGAAAAACTGTCAGCAAAGTCTCAAAATAGCTTTACTAAGGTCTGTCAAATGTTGGGAAATCATCCAGGAAAAGGATACAAGAATGTACACAGAAGCATCGGCTCATTTTAGCTAATGACAGCAGTGAACAAGATTGAAGTGCGACGTTTCCTTATTTCAGGGGAAGTTCTATGTTCCACGCTGATGTGTTTGTCACGGCCTAACTGGAGGCGGGCAGGGGTTTTTGCTCTTGGTCAGGGGAGGGGGATAGCTTTTTCCAAGTCCCTCCGCACGTGTGCCGCACAGGTGCACGGGGGCGGGGCGGGGGGCAGGGGTGAGCTGCTGGCAGAGAGCGGCTCCTACCTCTGCTTCGGCTTCCCTGGAGGATGACACTATGTCCCAGGCCCACCTCCAGTTATCTTGTTCCCACTGCCCTTTGGAGCTAAAAGTCATCCTTCTTGGCTCAAATCACCCATGATACAAAAAAAAAAAAAGGCCCAAGGTGTCACAAAAATAACAACGCAGACACAGTACTTTCAAATATGAAAAATATGAATTTCAAACATGAAAAAGAGAAAAGAAAGGAAGCAAAGTTTTTCGGTTTTAATGCTCTATTCAAAATGAATCAAAAAACAAAGCCAAACAGAACACAGATGGCTTTTCCTTTCTCTCAACATGATTTGGAGTTCTAAAAACAAGAATCCCATAGTACCTCCCACCTCTAACCAATACTGTGGGGTTCTACCGTGGGATCAATAGAGTCTGTCATTTGCCTTTCCCCCAAATTCTAAGTAAGAGGGTTCACTCTAATGATCTCGTTCTAACGTTAATTATCATTGTAAAGGCCTTCTGTCCAAATACAGTCACATTCTGGAGGTAGCGGCGATTAGGATTTCAACAAAGGAATTTGGGAGAAAAGCACATAATTCAGCCCATAACGGGGTCATTCCCGAGGACTCTTTCACATCTATTTTTAGGAGACTATGGACAGGTTTCCCCTGATGTACCTACGTGTACGTGTAGTGTTATTTTTCCTTGCCAGCATTCCACGCCACCTCCTCCATTCCTCTCATGGAGGGGAGGGCAGCTCTCACTGTGCCAACCGGGTAACCCCAAGGGGCGTAAGGGAAAAGGAGCTGGCCCGAGAGTACCCGTAGCCCAGGACCAGCTAGCGGGGACCAGGGGACTTGCGTCTCGGCTGGCACAGCTCACATCCTACATGGTCACTGTTTCACAACCACAACTGTCTACACTGCTTACCTATGTGCATCGGCCCATCCGAATAGCAGGTGTCTTGAAAGTAGAGCCCAATGAGATCATCTCTGAGTCCCCAGTGCACAAAGGAGAGACACAACACGCGCTTTGTGAACACGACACAGCCCACGGTGCGCGTACTTGTGAATGCTGGTGCTGAGCCCGTCGGCGAGTCCGAGGAGGGCTGAGCCGGGCCGGGGCTCACACATAAAGGGACTTCCACATCACACAGACAGACAAGGTGCCTGCCCCACAGCCATTTCTAAGAAGAACCTGGGGAGACTTTGAGAACCAGCCTCTCTCATACGCTTCTGCGGCCCCGGTGGCCCCGCTCAATTTGAGAGCAAGAGGATTTAGTCCCATCGTGATTCCTTAGTTTTCAACAGAAACCTAACAGAGACAAGAACACGTGTGGCTTTGCCTACATACATGTATTCAAAATTTCTTACAGAGACGGCAGCTTTGGAGCCAGAGAACATTCAAAATAACTCACAACGGAATGAAACCCGTTTAAAATGGAAGTTGCTAAAGTTGCTTTGGACTTTCTCCAACACCAATGTGATGCTCACCTCAGAAATTAGCAGGTAACGGGTGCCTGGGTGGCTCATTTGGTTGAGCGACTGCCTTCGGCTCAGGTCATGATCCTGGAGTCCCGGGATCGAGTCCCGCATCGGGATCCGTGCTCAGCAGGGACTCTGCTTCTCCCTCTGACCCTCTCCCCTCTCGTGCTTGCTCTCTCTCATTCTCTCCCTCAAATAAATAAATAAAGTCTTAAAAAAAGAGAGAGAAATTAGCAAGTAGGGACATCTGGGTGGCTCAGTCGGCTGAGCATCTGCCTTTGGCTCAGGTCATGATCCCAGAGTCCTGAAATTGAGTCCACACTGGGCTCCTTGCTCAGCAGGGGGCCTGCTTCTCCCCCTGCCTGCCACTCCCCCTGCTTGTGCTTTCTCTCTCTCTAATAAATAAATAAATAAAAATTTAAAAACACCAAAAAACAAAAAAGGCAATTAGCCGGTAAAGCTCACCCACGGCTTGCCCAGAACCCACCCCGAGGAACCATCATTCATTTCCAAGTGGCTGTTGGTTTGCCCCCTGTTATTCTTTTTTCCTTCCTCTACCCCATCATGAGAAAAATGATCTATCAAAGCAAACACACACACGTCCTACAATCTCACCAACTCTATGCATTCCCACTCCAAAGGAAAGCATTTCTGTGGTCTGCCCTGTCTTGTTTTTAGGATCCACTAAAAATAGTCAACACTACAATAACCCAGGTCCCTGAAGGAATTTCAGGTCATGAGCAGACTCGTCAGCCAAAGTGTAAAGACAGGTGTGTGCAAGATGCTTCTAAGTCAAGAGAAATATTTCCAGTTTCAGTATTTGCGGGCATGAAAAGTCGTTCTTTAAAGGGCTCAAGGTTTCAAAAACTACCACATAAAATCTGTTGTACACAAAAAGTCTTCACAAAACAAATCAATAGTGTACATCACAGGGAGCTGCTATACAAAAATAACACACACACACACACACACACACACACACACACACACACACACACACACACACACACACCCCCAGATCGAATGCAAACATGAACAGACTCAGAACGGCACAGATGGGAGCCCGTGGGAGCCAAGAGTCCCTGGAGTGGCCAGGCAGGGTATTCAGTTCCAGATTAGATCCCTCCGCCCACAGGTGACTGGGTCTGAAGAAGGAGCACTGGCCAGCATCTCCGAAGGGAAGCTAGAGAGAAGCAGGGGCGAGAGGGTGGGGTGAGGATGGGGGAAGGGAGGCAAGAGAGGGAGAGGTCAAGGCTGGACAGGGTGGAGGCGGGGCATGGATCGAGACCTCTGGAAGGGTATGATTAGGTCCCAAGCAAACTCACAACAACATCAGACAGAGAAATGACCTCATTGACTCAAGGAGGAAATACTTCATTTGACGAAGTCTCTGAAAACATATGAGGGATTTTGGAAACATCGTTGGTCACTATCTTGACTCCAAAAAAATTGGATGTGAGCAGTCAGTAGATAACTGCCCTGTTAGGCCCTTTGAGGTCTAGCGGCCTTCTGGGGCTCGCACTGCCAGCAGGCTCCATGGGGAGAAGGACAGACCTGCGGTCTGCTCCATCCCCACCCATCCCTGCTGCTGTCCCTTGGACACATTTCTTAGCACCTCAGAGACTCTTTATCTGTAAAATGGGTACAGACTGAAGAGTTGCATGAGTATTATCATAGGAAACCGATATATTTAAATAAAAAACAAAACAAAACACACCTCATGCCCATAAGAATGTCTACTATAAAAAAGTAGGGGGGATAAAACAAGGGTTGGTGAGCACTTGCAGAGAAATTGGAATCTCTGTGCACCATTGGCGGGGGTGTAAATGTCACAGGTGCTACAAAAAACATGAGTTTTCCTCGAAAACTAAAAATAGAATGACCATGGGATCTACCAAAATCCTAGAGGAGAACATAGGCAGTAACCTCTTTGATATCAGCCACAGGAACTTCTTTCAAGACATGTCTCCAAAGGCAAAGGAAACAAAAGCGAAAATGAACTTTTGGGACTTCATCAAGATAAAAAGCTTCTGCACAGCAAAGGAAACACTCAACAAAATAAACGGGCAACCCACGGATTGGGAGAAGATACTCGCAAACGACACTACAGACAAAGGTCTGATATCTAAGATCTATAAAGAACTCCTCAAACTCAACACTCAAAAAACAGATAATCATGTCCAAAAATGGGCAGAAGACATGAACAGACACTTCTCCAAAGAAGACATACAAATGGCTAACAGACACATGAAAAAATGTTCATCATCATTAGCCATCAGGGAGATTTAAATCAAAACCACCTTGAGATACCAACTTACACCAGTTAGAATGGCCAAAATCAACAAGACAGTAAACAACAAGTGTTGGAGAGGATTCGGAGAAAGGAGAACCCTCTTACACTGTTGGTGGGAATGCAAGTTAGTGCAGCCACTCTGGAAAACAGTGTGGAGATTCCTGAAGAAATTAAAAATAGAGCTACCCTATGACCCTGCCATTGCACTACCGGGTATTTACCCCAAAGATACAGATGTAGTGAAAAGAAGAGCCATATGTACCCCAATGTTCATAGCAGCAATGGCCACAATCGCCAAACTGTGGAAAGAGCCAAGATGCCCTTCAACAGACGAATGGATAAAGATGTGCTTCATATATACAATGGAATATTACGCCTCCATCAGAAAGGATGAATACCCAACATTTGTTTAAATATTTTTTTTTTTTTTTTTTTTTATTTATTTGACAGAGAGAGATCACAAGTAGGCAGAGAGGCACGCAGAGAGAGAGGGGGAAGCAGGCTCCCTGCTGAGCAGAGAGCCCCATGCGGGGCTCGATCCCAGGACCCTGAGATCATGACCTGAGCAGAAGGCAGAGGCCTTAACCCACTG
>JAPYYM010000192.1:0-28541 GCA_028534135.1 Potos flavus
GCTACACTGAAGAAGGTAGAAAGTGAAGAGACACAATTTGGGAAAGAAACAGATCACAGCCACTGTGACGGGCAAGGAGATGTGAACTTCTGGGACTTGATCAAGATAAAAAACTTTCAAACAGCAAAGGAAACAGTCAACAAAACAAAGAGGCAACCCACGGAATGGGAGAAGATATTTGCAAATGACATTATAGATAAAGGGCTGGTATCCAAGATCTATAAAGAACTCCTCAAACTCAACACCCAGAAAACAAATAATCAAGTCAAAAAATGGGCAGAAGACATGAACAGACACTTCTCCAATGAAAACAAATGGCTAACAGACACATGAAAAAATGTTCATCATCATTTGCCATCAGGGAAATTCAAATCAAAACCACATTGAGATACCACCTTACACCAGTTAGAATTGCAAAAATGGACAAGGCAAGAAACAACATATGTTGGAGACACTGTGGAGAAAGGGGAACCCTCTTACAATGTTGGTGGGAATGCAAGTTGGAGCAGTCACTTTAAATAACATTGTGGAGGTTCCTCAAAAAAATAAAAATAGAGCTATCCTAATGACCTGGCAATTGCACTACTGGGTATTTACTCCAAAGATACAGATGTAGTGAAACGAAGGGCCACATGCACCCCAATGTTCATAGCAGCAATCCCCACAATAGACCAACTGTGGAAAGAGTAGAGATGCCCTTCAACAGACGAATGGATAAAGAAGATGTGGTCCATTTATACAATGGAATATCACTCAGCCATCAGAAAGGATGAATACCCAGCTTTTGCATCAACATGGACGGGACTGGAGGAGATTATGCTGAGTGAAATAAGTCAAACAGAGAAAGTCAATTATCATATGGTTTCACTTATTTGTGGAATATAAGGAATGGCATGGAGAAGGAAGGGAAAAATGAAGGGGAGAATCAGAGGCTGAGATGAACCATGAGAGACTATGGACTCTGGGAAACAAACTGAGGGTTTTAGAGGGGATAGGAGTGGGAGGATGGGTGAGTCTGGTGATGAGTATTAAGGAGGGCATGTATTGCATGGAGCACTGGGGGTCATATGCAAACAATCATGGAACACTACATCAAAAACTAATGATGTACTGTATGGTGACTAATGTAACATAATTTAAAAAAAATGAAAAGCATTTCCTATATCCTAAGATTCTGTTATCCCTGTAGGCAATCATTATACTTAATTCCACTTAGGTGTAATTGTTAGTGCTGTTAGCAAGTTGTAAAGATGAGAAGTTGTTGCTTTGAAGCTTTGAAAATTCAGTAGTTCTGTTTATGATTCACAGAGTATTGTGTTTTCAGACCTCCTGCATGATTGGCTACATTGCACATGGCATGATACATAAGGAAAACCAACAGAGTCAACAAATGAAAAAGTCAAATTTGATTAACATATGCATCAGTATGAAATCTGCTCCCAGGGACGCCTGGGTGGCTCAGTTGGTTAAGCGGCTGCCTTCGGCTCAGGTCATGATCCCAGGGTCCTGGGATCGAGTCCCACATCGGGCTCCTTGCTCGGCAGGGAGCCTGCTTCTCCCTCTGCCTCTGCCTGCCTCTCTGCCTACTTGTGATCTCTCTCTCACTTTCTCTCTGACAAATAAATAAATAAATTCTTAAAAAAAAAAAAAAAGAAATCTGCTCCCAATATTTCAGAACAGTTTTATGCTAGGAGATATCGCGCTCCTTCTTGGCTTAAGCATTATGTTATCATCTTGCTCCATTGACATAATTGCTATTATCAACCAAATACAAAATCAGTTCAATAAATCACTGAGTAGCTTTTCTGTGCAAAGAACTACACCAGGGAAGTAGGTAGGGCAGACTTTTAGAGACATCAGAAAGAGAGCTCTGCATTGTGGTAGTTCACAATTCTTTTCCAGTGAATAACCACAGTTGCCCCCAAATCAGAACAAAGCAAATTTGTATCTTTGTGTTGGGTTCCTGGTCATCTATTCACTCCTCTTTTTGGTTATAGCATGGAAAATTGAGAGTTCCCTTCAGTTTTAGGGGACATAATTCATTTATCAAAAGAAAGAGAGGAAGAAAAGAAAGAGAGAAAACTAGTGGATTGGCAAGTATAGAGTAGGCTCTCAATGCATGGACACCCCATAGGACCTAAAACAACATGTTATTCACTGAAGACGGAAACATAAATTAAATATATACTATTGTCTTTGCCCTCGTTTGCAAGGACAATTTTATTTGAGCAATTTATCTCCTGTTCAAAGTAAGATTTGTCCTTCAGTGTACCTTGTCTAACATTGCCAATGAATGGATGAGAAAACACAGCTCTTGGTGGCAGTGATGGATGGGGAAGAATGGTGGAAGAGTTAATTGCCAGGGAGCAGAATATTAGACAATCAGCATCAAGTCTGGATCTGGGCCTCTTAACTCCTTAGTACAGACTCATCTAACTGTCTATACAGCACACTGCGTCTAAGACCTGAAGTCACAGGAAAGCATCATCAATGATGGAAGCCCCACAGGCTCCAGATGTCCCAGGATGTAGTCCACTGAGAAAGAAAACAAAACACAGACACAGCCCATTCCTTAGTTTACTTAGCAAATTAGAACTGAAATCTTCCCAAAGGAAGCAGTTAAAGAAATACACAAAGCATACCTGGTATGAGACAGCTACATACTGTTATTCAGATGGGAACAGAACTTGGTGGATTGGGACATTATGAGAGGGGGCACACAATTCCTTTCTGAACTAAATTCCAAAACAGTCATCCAACTGTCAGAATGATGCTGATGAAAATTTTCAGTTTAAACTTGGTAAAAATGAACTTTCCTAAAGTAAGGGTCCCTCCCATGTTTGGGATGTGATAGCATCTGATATGAACAGTGACAATAGCTTTCTAAATTAATTCATTCCCATTACCTGCTTCCTAGAATCAGCAGTCACTGTCACTGTCAAGGCAAGTTTTACATTTAACCATACAGTACATATACCGTATCTGGATAACAGATGGAGCATTCACAGACATCCATCAACATACATCTAAAAAGGAGAAGAAACCATTCTCCTTTTGCTGTAAAATTGCTACATATCATTTATTATTTTGTTTAGTTTAATTTTATTAGAAATTTAAGGCAACATTTTATATTTAGTTTGCAGGATATCTCCCTGCCTTCACCTTTTGGTAAATCTCATATCCCATAACCTTTGCCAGCACTAGAACAGACTGTGAACTATAAAAAACAATAAAATCAAAGCAGTATGAGATTAGAGAGAGGCAAATACCATATAATTTCACTTATATGTGGAATCTAAAAAACAAATCAAAAGAAACACTCATAAATAGAGAGTACAAACTGGTGGTTGTCAGAGGGGAGAGGTGTTGGGGGGTGGTGATTAAGAGGTATAGATTCCAGTTAAAAAATAAAGTGATGAGGTTGTCAAGTACAGCATAGGAAATATAGTCGGTAATATCATAATAACTTGAAATGGTGGCGGAGGGTAACTACACTTATCGTGATGAACATTTTCTACACCTGAAACTAATATAATACTGTATGTCAACTATACTTCAATAAAGAAAGAAAACTGTGAAGTTTTACCCATACTGTACTATACACGAAGACTTTCAAAACATACTGACCATTTATCCAGAATCATTTTCTTGGTGATAAGATGTCTTACAATACAAATTTTTCAGATAACTAAATTTAGCTTGTTTAAATATCAATTATTAAAGTTTTAAACTATTTTTTATGAAAATACCTCATAGTGACCCTTGATATTCTTGGGCGCTATATCCTAATACTTTTGTAAACCATAATACTTTCAGCCATCTAATGAATAATTACTTATCAACGTGACAAGGTATATTATGTAGCAGAATTTTGTGTGCAATGTTTAAATTTAGCAATGGATATTGGGCAGTGTTGGGTGGTCTATTAATTTATAATAAAATATAGTCTCTTAGTTCTGCTACTTTCCTTCAAATATTCATCTTGCAGTATGATTAAAACTTGTGCTCCAGATAAACTACAAATGATCACAAGATGTTGATCTTCAGGTTTATTTTCAAATCAGGTATGCGACACCTGTTAAAAACAAAAGAGTTATCTTGGCTTGTTTGATTATCTCTTTCTAATATGTCTTATTTTCAGGATCATTGATCTCAAGAGTTGAAATTGTAAGAAGATAACCTGTAATGTAATGTGTTTACCCCCAAAACACACGGCATACAGAAAAATTTCAAAGAAAATGGCATTTTGTGAGGAAAAAAGTTACAAGAACTCAAAATAAATCTCTTAAGTATGGAAGACACTTGAAAGATTATCAGAACAAGGTGACCTGAGAGGATGTATATTGTTAAGTGATCTAAAAATGTAGTTTTCAAACTTCCATAAGGGATGAGAATAGTTATAAAGATCTCAGTAATACATCAAAATAATTGACAAGGATTTATTAAGCAAGGTTAAACACAGATACCATAGTGGTTATTAATAGGAGTTCTGAGACAAAATAGACAAGAGTGGAAATATTGGCTTTAACACTACCTGGCTGTATGATTTTGAATATGTTTACTAACTTTCTAAATCTCAGTTCCCTTATCTAAAATGGGGATACAATTACAAATAAACAGTAAGACTGAATAAAAAATGAGATAATACATGTAAGATGATTAGAACAGAGTATGGCCCATACATTCTTATATTTGTTAACATAATTGTCTACGTGTTCTATCTTATAACCATTTCAGTACCGTAATTTAATCTTGGAAAATGTGTAATCGAAGTACTAAATGTTATGACACAATCATATGTCAGGCTACCTGGAGTTAATGGAAAGCAAAGGTCCTTTGTTGCAGACTGAAAGGTCTGTATATAAAGCTTATCCCACACACATGAATATACGAACAAGAACTTGGCATCTGTCACAACAAATGCTTAGGATCACACATTCTCCTTGCCTACTGACTTAGTTACTTGATGTTTGTAACCTGGAAACAGTTCTGGCTCTCAGACCAAAGCAGCATTATGAGAAGCTCAAAATGACCAAGAGCAGGGAAGCATAATTCTCCTAAATCCTGTCTGTTCTGGAGATAATAATTTAATCTTAATTTTAAATACAAACTATGCCTGCTAATAAAAAGTAGGAAGTATAATATTGGCATTAACACCAAATATTCCTTGCTGTCTGATATCTCTGTAAGAATTAGTTTTTAAGATCTGTCTTCACTTGGCTGCAAATGCAGATATAGGTGCATCCTGTGTTTTTAATGACCAGCAAATAAGTAATAACATGCCTTTTTGAATAGTAGCCTTCCAGGAGCAGGGAAACCACTAAAACTTACACACAAACACTATAGATTTATATGACCCTCATCTTTGGAGGACTAGTTTATTTTCCCGGATATATACCAGATCACCAATGACTAGAGAATGCTGGAGAGAACATTATGGATTTTAGGAAAAATCATAACCTTTTGAGATTATCCAAGCGTATGTTATTATTTATATGACTTATATGATATTCTCGTTAAAATTTGTTAAAAATAATAATTTTTGCTTGACAGGTGGTTGCTATTGTCACTCTTTCTTTCAATTAATCAATAAAATCAAAATTAAAACCATGTGATCACTAAAGTACTACACCTAAAATTTAGGCCCTCTTTGGTCTACAAAAATATATTTTATAAGGACTTGATCACTCAAGGATAATTACTGGAGTCAATAAAATTCGACCTAGAATTCCATACTTTGGAAGAAACTATGAATCTGTGAGTTGCATAAGACAAAGAAGAAACAAAAATTATGATGACATCTGTTTTACATGCACTAACTTTATTAATTTGTGATATGGTATGCTTACATCCTTTTGTCAGATAAGGAAACAGAGGCTCAAAGAATTCATATCCTGAAAAAGGCATATTACAAGTAAATGGCCAAACTAGAAACAACTCTTGAACTGAAGTCCATTAATCTTAATCATAAGATAAATTTCATGACCCATAGATTTGGTTGAGGAGGAATTCCAGTGTGTATATGACAGAATTAAAGTGGAGAACATAAGACTAAAGCATCTCTAGATTTATGTATAAACCCAGGGTTTAACTATTTGCATTGGAAAATAAGAATCCAATCATCTCAAAGCAATGGATAATCTTATGAACAGCCATTTACCCTCCATGACTCTCCCCAGTCACTGATGCTCTCCATTTACAGGCCCTGCTTAAGATAGATTTTGAGGTAATTTAGAACAGATATTCAATTATTTTTACAGTGTTAGCCTATCAAGAAGTGATGGTGCTGCCACAGACATGCATCTTAAGTACCTGAAGAAAACCTGAATCCTGTCATGCTCATAGGGTCATGAATTTATTTTTTCCTCTAGTATGATGCCAGTTTATTCGAATGACATCATAAAACAAAATGGAAATTAAACTGTATTTGAAATCAGGTGAACCAAGTTTGAATCCTGGTCCACATAGTTACTAGCTAAATGACCTATAATAAGTTATTTATGAAAAACAGAGATTGTGAATATAAGAAGTTTTGGCATAATTCTGGACACCTTACAGTTACATAAAATATAGCTACTGTTATTTAAGTAGTAACTGGACGCATGCCTCAGTTTCTTCATCTAGAAATCAGATTCCCCAAGTGCTGCATGATTTTTGCCGGAGATTCCAACCCATTCGATGAACATCTTGGAATTTTTCTTTCTTTCAAGTCTACTATTGTGGTATAATTAGAACCTGGTCCTCATATCCTCTATCATCTTTTAAATATATACTCTATTCTGGTTGCCTATAGCTGTGAAATGAACAGCACTGAACTTCTGTGGCATAACATAACATCTATTTAGTTGTGATCTCAATTTTATCAACCAAGAATTTAGGCAAATTGCAGCAAATACAGCTCATCTCTGTTCCACAAAACCTGGTTTTCTCAATTAGGGTGGCTCTAGTGGCTGGAGATGGCTGCCCTGTGTCTCAGACCTACAGTTTTGTCTGTTGTTTAGTTTCTGCCGTTCTTCTCCACATCTTTGGCCATGTATGTTGTGCTCTGGAATGCCCATGACTGTTTCTTGTCTCACATGCCTGGTGCCTGGCCTGGAATGGTTGAACTAGCTGTGACTGACCAGGCATCCTGCTCACTCCACTGACTCTCCACATAGCTAGCTTGGGGTTCCTCACAGCCTGATATCTTAGGGCATCCGATTTCTTACACTGAGGCTCACTTCTCCAAGAGTGAGCATTTCAAGGACGCAGAAGGAAGCTGGGAGGTATACAAAACAGAATTCTGCCTCATTCTATTGATTAAGCTAGTCACTAAGGCCACCCTCCAAACTCAAGCGCAGAAATAATAAAGAATGTCTTACTTGTAACTTCCCCACTATGTTAGGACTTCTTATCAGAAACTATGGCAGACTTTGGTGATCTTTTCTGTCTGATAATTTATCAGACAATATCAAGTCAACTTGCCAAGAGATAACATCTTTACGTCTTTTGCATGTTTTGATTATTAAAATGAAATTTTCCAGTTATGTGGCCTTAGGCATCTTGCTTGACCAATAGAAATGTAATTTTTCTTAACTGTCATTGACGACAATACCAACTATTCCGAAGGATTAATCTAGATTAAAGATAATGCCTGGCACATATTGAGTACTCAATAAAGGACAGCTGCTATTTTCATCATTACAGACATCAGAACATACTATTCTTATAATATATGACTATCTTGCTAAACCAAGACCATGTTCTTTACACCTCTTTAGTCATTTGGCGTCAGCTGACTTAGCTCTCACCACCAAGGTCGATTCCATAGTTTAGTAGTTCCTAACTACCTGTTAACCCAGTTTCTTTCAAATTCCTCCTCACCAACACATTTTCTTAACTCAGATAGACCTGAATTATAGCAGCATACCTTACATGCTCATCATTTTTCCAGGAGTTAGATAGAACAGTGTGGACATGTTATCTGGTGCTCCCGCAGAGTGAGACCTTGCCCCGCTCTCACCCAAATGGAAGATAACCTCAAGTTGCTCAGCTATTCCTGGTATGTTAACCACCCACATTTAAGTTTAAATTATATACAGAACTTGGGGTGTTATTAGAAACTAGTAATATTTTCTCCCTTAAATACACACCAAAGTTTGTTATTTTTCTGTATCCGTTCAACTCAATCCCTAAAAGAGGCTCATCCTGAGAAAGTTCAGGAAAGAAGCAATGCCCACATCTTTATGTCATTCCTTGATCAGAATCATGGAAAAAGATCTCAATCCTATGATAGTTATGCTCAGAAATGCCTGAACTTCAGAGCAATATCCTTGATTTTTTAAAACATATTTGTCTATGTAAAGATCTATAAAAGAGTACTGCTGATTTAGTGTTAAGTGTTTTCTTCGTGATTTTGTTACATTGAAGAATTTGTGAATAAATTTCTTGAGAACAGCTCTTCTACTCCTCTTCCCTGAGGTCATATTTTGATAACTACATGAATGTGTATTTTATATATACATATACATGTATATATATATATAAACATATATACACAAATACATTTATACAGTCTAATTGGGTTATCATCCTTATCCATGAATGGTTTTAAGTAGAAAATGAAACATTAATAACATATAAATCTAAAGGTTTTAAAGTGACCAAGCCAATACACCTGGAGATAACATTTTCAGGTCTTCTTTGTATGGCTATGTCAATCAAGCCCTCTACATAACAAATTCATATGAGTTAAAGAACTAAGCAATAATTCATATATCTCATTAATTAACCAGTACTATATTAAGTATTTAAAAAAATCTCATTATGTACTGGGATTTAATGCCTAGTTATAAGGCCCAGAACTACTTTGGCATATAGTAATTGCACTCAGTAAATACTGTCTATGTGCTTGCTGGCTCTGTACAAACCTGTTTAGAAAGAACCATCTAAGCAATGTGGCTACATTCAATGCCAATCAAATTATATTAATCTGAAATAATATTATTAAAATTTACTTTATGCATGATTTTTATATAATCAAAGAGTGGATAGTTGCGTACTTTGGAAAAATCCTGAATGACTGAATCATAAGCTTGTGGCACAACTCTAGCTAGGTAACACAATAGTGTCCACTTTTTATTAAGTTTCAAATATTACTAGATTATCAGAAATACATTATCTCAAGTGAGTGGTGACCACTCTACCTGTAAATGCATGCTTCTCTTTTATCTAAATTCAATTTAATAAAATATGATCATTATATATAGCATGCATTTTGACTTCCTTCACTTATCTTACTGTACTCCTGCAACCCTTTGGCATTGTGTGTCTTCCTATATAACTGAATTAATGGTGCATATGGACCTAAACAATCATAGAGCACAACAATCTGATGAGTTAGATACCCTTAATAAGTCCATTTTACACATTGGGAAACAGAAGCACAGGCAATGTACGTAACTTGCTCAAGTCACTATAGTGACTTAGTTTCCTACTGTTGCCGTAACAAATTACCACAGCTTAAAACAACACTTACTAATTATCCCATAGTTCTGTAGGTTAGAAGTCTGATAGGGATCCCACTGGGCTAAAATCAAGGTTTAACAGGGCTGTGGTCCTTATTGGAAGCTCTGGAAAGAATCAAACTCCAAACCCATTCCAGTTGTTCCGTTCCTTACACTTGCGGAACTGAGGTCCTTGATTCCTGACTGACTGCCATCCAGAGGCCTGTCTTTGCTCCTAGAGGCTGTCATTCTTTTCCATGAGTTTCTAGAGGCTCTCTCTAGTCCTCGCATGGGGCCCTTATTGCTCAGAACCATCAGAGGTGCTTCAAATCTTCCTCAAACTTGGAATTTCTCATTCTTTCTCTGACTACAGCCAGAGAAAATTATCTACTCATTTGATTAGATTGAGTCCACCCAGATAATGTAGGATATTATCCTATTTAAGAGTCAGTAATCTTAATTATATCCACAAAGTCCCATTTACATATAACGTAACCTATCCACAGGTTCCAGGGAGTATGTGCGGACATTGCTGGGGAGGCCTTATTCAGCCTATATTATTATTATTTGATTTCTCTATTGGTTTAGCTTCATCTCCCTGGATAAGCCACTTAAAGTAATTTACCAGAGCAAAGGTAATCTATTCCAATGTACTTAGCAGCAAGATTCTAATCTAAGAGATTACAACTACATAAGAATGATAATCTAGACAGGCAGTTTTCCCACACTCATCGTTCTGTTCACCTTACATATTTTCCCAGAAAAAGTTTCATATATGGTGCTGTGTGAGAAGACACAAAAAGGAAAGAGGCAGTCACTCCTTAGTCAAAAGGCTATGCCCCTAAGATTTCCTCCACCTTTCTCTGTGTTTTGATATATCCTAAGTAAGAATAGAAACAGTATGAACTTCCTCAGCAACATTCTGATAATTAAATACATTTCTTCTTCCATGCATTTGTCCTAATTTTTGTCATTATAGATTGCTATGCCAGATGTCATTCCCTCAATTAATCTTTTTCAACCACTGTTGGAGAATTATGTGATAATGCACCACTAAGGTATAAAGCTCTTTCTTTATATAACTATCCGTCATGAATAATGATTTACAAACCTACAGGAACTCATCCCAATTAATGATCCTATTCATTCTTGGTTTATAAATTATTCACAAAAGGCATGCTAATTAATTCAACCTGAGTGATCATCAGAAATAAAATTTTGAGCTGGCTTATGGGGTTCCTTAATATGTTTTATTCATTCTATTGACAAGATCTGAGAGTCGATGTTAATGAAGCCAAAAAAGAGACATACATAATAGGAAAACGATGTGAGAGAGAACAGAATGCATATAAAGACAGATGGGAACAGGATTACCGAGGAAATGGCGATCAATTAATACCCATGGAATTTCTGCATGTTTAAAAGACAGCAACCAATAAACAGCAAAAAAGAGGCTTATTTCAGAATTTGTAAGGCAGAAATTTTCTCTTAGCATTTCACAGTTAGAGTATCTTAGTTTTCAAGACATTTTTTTCTCTTGAATTAAGTTCTGGGAATTAAATATTTTTTCCCACCTAATATCTTTTTTATCAGGTGTCTCACGAAGTTCTTAGGAAAGAAATGTTGTAATATACATTGTGCAATTATGGAATCTCCAAAACAGAGTCTGTAAGAGATTTTGAGTATTTGAGATAGTATCTAAGAATGCATGTGTGTCATGTTTACATAAAATAATCTTTACTTAAAACCATAATAATGGAGTAAGCAAAAATCCTCTTATATGGCACTTTGTCTGGGGTCCAGAAAAAAAATTATTTATGTCACTAAAACTCTACTCCTAAGTCCGATCTACTGGACTTAGACCTAACTTTGTTGGATCTACCAAATCCCTTTCCTATCATTATTGGGTTCTATGGTATATTCCTATTGGATAGAGTTGCTGCATTTTGTTTTAAAAGGATACATGACATATGTCAGAATGTGGTGTATCAAGTCACCAGGATAGCCCAAGAAAACAAGCCAGGCTTCTATAGTGGAGTATAAAGAATGCTTTAGAGTCAGCTGAAATTGATGTAAAGAAGTACCAATACAGCAAAATAATGTGATAAATACACAAAGTCTTTTACGAACCATAGTAGATGGTAGCTGTAGCCCAAAGATGGTCAGAACTTGGCAGGAAAGCATCAGGAAGTAAAGAGGTCACAATTCACTTCAGTAGAATCATTAGTGTTTGGAGAAATAGATGTGTTCTGGTTACACATCCTCAGAATTGAACTCGAACAAAGGAGAAGAAGGGGAAGTGAGTCCAATTTCCTATGCTTTAATGGACACAGGACAAAAGTTCATTTAATTTCAGGAGAAGAGATAAATCAGGTAGACTAGGTACCGACTTGGTGCTAATCACCTTAGGCCCACAGGTCTTCATGTGTTGTGGCTCTGCCAGAGACCGGGTGTAGACAATACAGGAGAGTGGGCTATCAAAAGTGGAAACCAAAACCCCCAACTTGGAAAACAAGACCATTTATATAGGTTACTGTAATGGTTCTCAAATTAAACATGTCAGAGTGATGGCATATGAATGGCTTTGTGAAAAGGCAGGTTCTGGTTCACCACCCAAAATACCCTGCTGGATTGTTTTTATAAAGCATCAAAATCATCTGAAGATTATACTTTGGAAAAATGGTAATGAGTTCTACCTCACGAGATTGTCATAAGGATTAAGTGAAAGGATAATACATGTCACATAATACATATTCAGTATTTGCTCATAGAAAATGAGCCCTCATTCCGGTTGGTAAAATTAAGGATGTCATTTAGTTTTGACAATTAACAAACTTTTCACAATTTGATTTAAACATTAGACCAAGGAAATTTAGTCTTTGGGAGTCATTTAATAAAGCAAATAGAAAGCTTATATTACCCTTGTTTCATTTATTTCTGAAAATGGCACAGTAAGGGGGAACAGGTTTATAGTGAAAGGTACAATTGCACATGGATTCTGTAGGACATGATATAACAAAATCTGGTGGATATAGACAGCTGAAATATAAAGGAAAGGAAAGGAAGATCTTCACAGTTGTATAATTCACAGTTCTCTCAGTTTAGAATTTATGGTATTTTCCAGAATAGTATTTCATATATAATATCTTTGTTTATATTTAAAGAATGAAAAGATGATCAAACTTAAGCTACAACATATGTTTTTGCTTAATAGAAATAAACAGCCAAAAGCAAAGTGCAGAAATAAACAGAAATTATTATATTACAACATAGAAGAATTTAAAAGGTTGATAATAAAAATTTAATATTCACGGTAAAAACATTAGTACTTTGATTAGCTCTTATTTCTTTCTATGCAGAATCCATGCTACTCTATACTGAGCATTTTCAGTTTCTTTAATTATATGAACTTGTTAATGATGCAGTAAACCTGGCATAGTTTTTCAAAAAAATAATCTTTAAAGCAATTTCTCATCTACATTCAAAATAAAGGGATGTTAGTTATTTTAGAGTATAAAGAAAATCTCGCCTGTAATTACCATTCCAAACAAAAAGCCCCTTCTTCTCGTTCCCCTGTGACATATTTTTCAGTGTAAATTTACTCCTAAAAAATGTGAGTTAAAACCTATCTCAAGGGGCGCCTGGGTGGCTCAGTGGGTTAAGCCTCTGCCTTCAGCTCAGGTCATGATCTCAGGGTCCTGGGATCGAGCCCCGCATCGGGCTCTCTGCTCGGTGGGGAGCCTGCTTCCCCCTCTCTCTCTGCCTGCCTCTCTGCCTACTTGTGATCTCTGTCAAATAAATAAATAAAATCTTTAAAAAAATAAAAATAAAACCTATCTCAAAATAGTTATGTTTACCTACATGGCAATAAGGATCGTCCATGTCATGAAGTAGATCCTCAGAATTAACTCTCAGTATTAAGTCTTATTATTCTTCATGTCCCAAAATCTATCAAGTTCTTAATAAAACCGTGCAACAGAATAAAATTTGCAAAAATATTAAATATTATTGCCTGAAACACTTATATCCTTAATTGTGAAACAGGCAAAAGGTTACATTAGTCTAACATATGACTCATAGTTTTTGAAAAGCAAAATGGAATATATGGAAATTCATGTAAAATGAATTCAGACACATTGTATTATTCCAAATATAGAAGAAATTTGCATTTCTTAGTTTATTAATAGAAAAAGCAAAAATTGAAACTGAACTGTGAATTGAAAAAAAAAAAAAAATACCAGAAGGAAAATTAGCGAAGTCCATGACCTAGAAATTATATGACAGCATTATAAATTAGGTCCACATAAGCTCATAATGCATAGGGATTCCAAAACAAGAAGTCGTTTCTTATTTTAATGCCATTTCCTTGGTCAAAGGGCTAGGAAAGGGGGCCATTTAAAGAAAAATTTTTGTAGACCTTGAACTTCTGAAAAAAGTAGTAAGAATTTTTAAAAATATTATCTTCCTGTGTATAATTGACTAAAGTAGCCAGACTGAAACAGTTCTAGAACATTTCTTCTTCCTCCTTCATAAATCTCTCAGGTTTGGATTCCATAGTGATATCCAAATCCAAATCCAAAATCCAAATCCAAAATCCAAATAGATAGTGATAAATTACCTATCATCACTTGCTTTGGCAGTCATTTAAGATCTCCAAGTCATTCCCCCTTATTCCTTGAAAATTTTAGCTGCTGGCTCACTGTCATTCTCTTCCAATTTATCCTGTCATCATTTGTGATAACTTAAACTTCAGAAAGACAATCCTCCTACACCTTGACATCTCCTCCCTTGACCTCTTCTCCTTCAGTGATCTTGTCATGCAATGTCTCTCAGCCATTCACTTCCATAAGTAGACTTTTGCCATGAGACAGACACCCCAGAGTAGGCTATAGTAACAAAGATCACCGAACTTGGTAGCTTAACATAAAAAAGATGTATTTCTCAGCCTTGTAAAACAAGCTGTAAATCTGCAAAGTTCTCCCAAATAACCTCCCTATGGTATAGTATTCCAGGGTGCTTTAACCTCGTAGAGGTTTAACCTTGCCTTGTAGCCAAGTTCTGCCCATCTCTGAGCCAGAGCTCCTACCTAGTATGAGTTACAGAAGACTCATGGGTATTTATTACATTTTACTTGTTAACAGTATTCATGACCACTTCAATACGTCCACAACTGCAGCTTGAGTAAAGAGTGTAAAGAATGGAGAAAAGTGGTTTTTAAATGCACCCACATGGGAATGACCATCCGCTCTCATTTCCTTGACCAATGCAAATTACATGGACATACCCAAACTCAAGGGTACAAAAACAGACTTGTCCTAATATTTGGAAAGGAGAGGAAACAAGAAATACTAATGAATGCTAGTTTATTACATATCATCATATTAGTTCACTACAACACACTTAAACTTACTTTTCCTAAAGAGCACGTTCCATCCTCATTTTCGTTTTTATGTCTTCCTGCAACAATTCTCCACCTCCATCAGGCCCTCCACCTGTTGCTAAGCGACTTTTTCACTCTTTCTCATACCCCATAGGCACAGCTTCCTGTGCCCCTTCTAAGGATAAATCTTCCATTCATACTTTCTTCCTTGTTCAACAACTTTTGTCTATGTACCCTCTCTTAACTCTGTATCTCCTGCCAACTACTGTCCTGTTTGTTTCTGCTGTCCTATTATTCTTGTTCCTTTTTAAATTAAATTTCTCCGGTGGTTACCTATACTTATTCCACCCCTCTTCTCCCTTGAGTACATTGCAATAAGACTTTAATCCCAACAACCTCCAAAACTCTTCTCGATCTTCATGCTGCAAAATACGGCATTTATATCTCCACTCTTATTTATACAGCCTCTCTGCAGGATTTGCGAGTTAACCCTTTCGTCTTCCCTGAACACTTCCTTCATAGGGCTTGCACAATATCTTAGTCCTCACTAGGCATTCTTCCTTCTTCTACTTTGCTGATTCCTCCATGTCTCCCCAACTTCCACATGATGAAGTGCCCCAGATGCTTCTGACCCTTGTTTCTCTTCTACCTATACTCTCTCCTTTGGCAAGCTCCTGTATTCCAATGGGATTAAATACTATCTACAGACTGATCCCCCCAAGTTATACTTCCAACCTGACCTCCTCCCTATACTCCAGGTTTATAAAACAGATTATCACCGTGACCTCTTAGGCAATTCCAAATACATTTAAGCTATACCCCAGATATATTCACCCCACACTGTTCTTTAACTCAGTACATGAAAACACCAACTTATTAATTCATCAGGTAAAAATAAACTGGAGTCACTCTTGACTACTCTCTTTGTTTTATGCCCTATATCCAACCTATCAAAATATCCAGTTTTCTCTATCTGCAAACTATATTAATAAACCTATAATTTCTTACTACTTCAACCCTATTTTCCTGGCCCAAGCTTCTTTTACCAAGATCATGAGAGGAGGAAGGAGAGGAAGAAGGGAAAAAGAAGGAAGAGTAGGGGAAGGAGGAGGAGGAGAAGTTGCAATGCCTCTTCACTGCCAACTTCTGTTAGGATAAATTTTTACAAATTCAGTCTTATGTGTTGATAGACAATTGCTTTCCTTGGCTGCCTTAGTTTTTTAGTCCATTAGCTAAGATAGCCCTTAAGACAACTCCTAGGTCATAAGTTCTGGGATTCTGCAATCCTGAAAACCTCGAAGAGTCCTGCATCATGTGCAGACATCCCTTGCGATGTATGAAACGTCAGTGAGAGCACTACCTCCAGGTTGATGAGTGTAGATGTGGAGGTCTGACCCCATCAGATATTCAGTAGGCCCTCTCTCTGACACAGCCATATCTAAATGGTTGTTGCTTTGCATTCCTCACTAGATCCATTTGCAAGCCTTGAGTATTAAGGTCAAGAGAAGACCCATCAAACTACACTGTTCATACGGATTCTCCTCCCATGGAGAGACTAGAGAATATCCAGCATATGACAAAAGAAGCAACCTTAGCAGCCAAAGCCTGATAGCTGCAGCAACTTTATCCTCCTCCCCTGTGACAGGATCTATTTTCTCTCTCTCTGTTAGCTCTTTTATCTCATCCTATTTATTAATTTGATGTCATAAGAGGTATTGGGAAAAATCAAGGTCCCGATGAAGTTAATTCTGTGAAATTAGACAGGGTCACAGCAGACCTTCAGTTCAGCAGAGGACATTAATATGGTTATGTGCATGCAGGAACCTGGGTGAAGCAAATCCTGTCAGCTCTCCTCTCAAATATACCCCCATCTGACCACTTCTGACCCCCTGACTCAGGCCACAGAAACCCAAGCCATTATATCCCTCACCCTGAATGCTGCCTCCAGGTAGTCACTCTTGCTCTCCTGTGCATGACACACATAATAATCTTTAAATATGACTCGTGATTTCACTCTCCCGCTCAACATCATCTCATGATTTCTTCACACACACAAATAAAATCCAAACTTCTCCTTATGGACTGTACAGCTCATAAGATCTGGGCCTTGCCTTCCTTTCAGACATTTTTCCTTCCTCCTCTTCCATATTTTATCTGCTCTAAACATCAACTACCCCATGGACATGGACTCAATGATATCCACTTTTGCAGCTGGGCCCCAGGTATTTCCTCTTTCCAGTAGACTCTTCTTCTAGTCATGTACTTGGCATTCTGCCTCATCTTATTCAGGTCTATAATCAAACATCACCTTATCCGTTGTGTTTTTCCAGACCAACTATCTAATTTAAAACCTCTTTCATTCTACTTACATGGCTTTTCCTTAAAAAAAAAAAAAAAAGAGAGAGAGAGAGAGAGAGAGAGACAGAACAAAAAAAACCCTAGTAATTGACATAATAATCTATTTTTTGTTTATTTGCTTAGGGCACTTTCACTCAAATAACAGCTCATTAAGACAGGGGCTTTCATGTTTCACCACAGCATGACCAGTGCTCAGGGCAGTGACTGGCATAAACTGAGCACCAAGACAATACTTACTAAAAGGAAAAAAAAATCTTCTGAATCCTTTGCTAACATCTTTGTTTCATTTTAAAAAGCAGAACAATCAGGACTTACTTAGCTATATGGTTCATTAGCCTAAATCAGGGGGTCTACAGACTGTATCCAGAAGGCCATATTCAGCCTGCTTCCTTTTTGTGTAAATAAAGTTTATTGCATCACACCCATGCTCACTCATGTACCTATTGTCGATGGCTGCTTTTGGGCTATGCCAAGAGATCTTTTGGCCTGCGAAGCATAAAATACTTACCATTTGGCCTTTTATACAAAACATGTGCCAAGCCTTGGCCTAAACTATAAAATTCTGGCTTAATTTCTTGTAGTTCCTTTTTATTTGGCATCATTACCTTTCTATACTTTTCATCACCTCAAAGCAAAGCTGGAGTCAACAGAAACTTTTACTAACTTTGAAAAAGGGAAATGGAGATAATTATGAAGAACTCAGAGGAAGCTGTTCACCTTCACAACCAGTCACATAATCACAATGTATTTCTCTTCACATTTCTTATCTCTTAATCAGGTAATTTTCTGAGTGATTTTTTAAAGAGAAAAGTTCTGGGGTTTCTTTGTTCCTCAGACTGGAAACCAGTTGGAGCAATGTTGTTTGAATAAGAGGACTTTGTTCAATTTTAATTTTTCCTTCAGAGAGTTTTTTGCCAAAACCACTGCTTTTCATACCCACCTAGAATAAACATTTCATGAAGAACTTCCCCTTGAAAAAATTTTGCCTTTTACTAGGTAGATGGACAGGATGCTGAGATAGAAAGGGGCAATCTTTTCTGACCAAATTCATTTCTATTGTATTGCCAATCGCCAACTGAGGCTAATTTTATGATATAAATACTTCCCATCAAGACATCTAGACGAGGGCCATCTGGGTGGCTCAGTCAGTGAAGCATCTGCCTTCAGCTCAGGTCACGATCTCCCCGTCCTGGGATCAAGCCCCACATCAGGCTCCCTGCTCAGTAGGGAGTCTGCTTCTCTCTCTCTCTCTTTCTCTCCCTCTGTCCCTCCCCACTGCTCATTCTCTCTCTCTCTCTCTCTCTCTCAAATAAATAAATAAAATCTTTAAAAACAGAAATCTAGACAAGGTACATATTTCTTATTTCCTAGTTTTTTGTAGTACTTGGAATTTTCAAAAAACAGACTTAAATCTTTATCCTACTTGTGTGATACAACATAATAGAAATAATCACACATGACCCTAGGCTTTGAAATAAACAACTCACACTTCAGGCTCAGATTGATGTGAGGTAAAAGCTTTATTCAACTAGTTACCAGTCTGAAACCCTGGAAATATCGCTTGCCTTTGGATAGTGGATACCTCCCCCTGCACATAGGGATATGCAGACTAAGGCTGTTTAAGCCATTGCTGGTATACAGGAAGAACTCCCTTCCTCGTTCTGTACGAAAGGAATATTTTAAGTCCTACCCATGCATATTTTCATGGGTACAAGGACTGTCACAGATGCTTTCAGTGACCCACACATCCTTGGTACTGGCCACTCCCAGGCACAGCGCTAATTTCCGGCTGCAAGTACCTGCCAATCTCGAACTGATTCTTTCCTCTAACTAATGGAGCTGCTAAGTGCAAGTGCAGGTCAGGATAGAGGTGCTAGGAAACTGTCATTCACTGCAACATTGGTGTGTGGGCGTCATGCACACCACTATGTAAAAGCTGCTTATTAAATTTTCAGGAATTTTAAAACCTGGTTCTTAGACATAACCATTATGATTAAATAAAATGTATTAAAATGTATTTCACCCTTTTAATACTCAAAACTCATCAGTTCCTAATCATTGCACATTTTACTCCCCCTATGCTTTTGACGATTTTAGTGGCTACTTGTGTCCGGTGGCGATTGCACATGGTGACGCTGCTACGCCCCTCTTCGCAACTCCACAACAGCGATGTCACTCTCTGGAAATTGGCTATAGTGAGAGTGATTCCCATCAGAGAACCCGGCAGATGCTGCAAATCAGGACTATTTGTTCAGAGAGCTGATTGGTCAACATCTATCAGCACACCACTGCCCAGCATTCACCAAAAACCAAATAGGAGTCAATGAATACATACCCAAGCTTCCCATCTCCCTGGTTGGGGCAAATCAGAGATGTGTTCTGTACTGTTTACCAGATATTCCAGAAGGATCACATTCCAGATGCTCGCAGTAGTAACAAATATGGTAATGAAGGAGGGGACTGGCATTGATGAAATCCCAGTAGTGGTTACCATTTATGAATTAGGCTTAATAACAGTAGATGTTGCTATGGAACCAGATTCTTTAGTGTTATTCGGTGATGACTGGATTCCAGAATAACAGAAGCCAGTTGGCAGCAATTGACCACTAGAGGCAAGGAGGAAATATTACCATAATAAGCAACAAGATCAAAATGGCAACCAGGGAGGCCTTATAGGTAGAAATCTGCTGCAATGGGTATTAGAACATGAGATAATCGGACATCCAATGAGACTATTGCTTGATCTAGATAATGAAATGTAGCTGAGCGGTAGTCTCACGAAAGCCCTTGCCCAGTTTCCAGGTGTGAATCAGTTCTCAAACTCAATAACAATGGGTTAAAAGGTGTCTCTTGAACAAGATTAAAAGGTTCTCTTAAAGAAAGTAACCTACAACTTATAGCAAAAAGGTATACCATCCATTCCACCAATTCTTCCTCAGAAGAAACTCCGGCCATTTTAAGAGTATATTGGGAAAAGGGCAATACCAAGATAATTTAAAAACCATTGATATATTAAGATTTTATCTGAGCTGACCCTGCTCTAGGGATGCAGAACACCACAATAGCTCCGGTGTTAGAGTGTGGGCATACAGCCACCAGATGATGAATGAACAACAAGCCCACCTTTTTTTTTTTTCTTTTTACACTGAGTCCAGTGCATCATTCTGTGGTTATTTCCCAAGTCCCTGAGTGTATAATTGTTGTGTATGGACAGATGCCTGTGATTTGTCCTGCATAACCGACCACCTGGCCTTGCATGTATGCAAGGTGAAGAACATTATTCAAATGTGAAAAAGAAAGGTGTTGCTTAATTTTGTTGCATAATTTTCATTAATAATTTCATTAATTAATTTTAATAATTTTCTGCTACTTTGTCCATCCCCTTGTTTTACCAAAACATTAAATACAATACTCAGTTGTACAGAAGAGAAGACAAGAGTGTATCTATGTGGGACAGTGTGTGTGCATGCGTATGTGGCATTTAATTCTTCAGAACAGCAATTATAAGAAAAATAAAGCATGTTTTAAATTACAAATTTAAAAACTAAGTGAATAACACATTTATTATTATCTCTCTCCAGAGGTACAATTTAGGTTTACAAAATGAATGCAATTATTCCAATATGAATCAAGAAATAAGGCAAGGACATTTTTATCCCTAGAGAAAAGAAATGTATATATATTAAAGTTCATGAGAGCTAGCTATTGTTTATTAATGTAATTATGTGCTTGCAGATTTTTTAAACTGATATTACATGTTAAAAATATGTTTTATATAGGACTCTTGATGAATTTATATTGTTTAGTTAGCACAAATACAAAAAGATAGCATGAAAATTATAGGCAAATATATGGAGATATCTAGATCCTCACTGAACATCTATTTGTCAGTTAAATTTTTTGCTTGAAATACAAAAACAAATTTTAAAAGATGCTTAAGAAATTCACATTTGATAGCTACCTATATTTTATGCATTGCTCAACAAAATATTTAGGCAATTGTAATAAAATAAGATTATATATTATGGTGTCTAAATGGGGTATCTCTTGATTAGATAGGGTCCCCAAATGTGGGGCAACAATGGCGTGGAAGCCGGTGGCAGGGGAGAGGTGACAGAATTCACCTGAGGCAGAACAAAGGAGACAGAAGTTTACTGAATACACTGCAAGGGGAGGGGGGACGGGAAGGCAGAGGAGAGGTTGTAAGCAAGGAGGCTGTTTGTAAGGGGGGAGATAGGAGGTGTGGGGAGTATGGAATCTTCCCTTCTTTGGTAACTGTGCCTGGTTGTAAGGAGCCCGCTGATAAGTCAGGGCCTGTGGATACTCCGAGGCCAGTCACCTGATGGGCCTTTTCTACATCTCACTGCTTAAGCGGTTTACCTGAAAGCAGCCTCTCCATATAATCTATATAAATTAGAATACAACATTAAGAACAGGTTGCAGGGGGCAGTACAGAGCTTGGAATGGTAGCAGCAAAAATAGATTAGAAAAGCGTTACTCAGGATCATGGGATTTTTAAGACTAATAAAAATGAGTCCTAAATTAGAAGCTGAAAACCTAAGTAGCAAAATCAAAGACAAAATCCTATTGGTTCCATAATTCTAATTGTTCTTGATTATCCATATTACATCACAAATAATCACAGTCCAGCTCTAAGCCTTGGATATAGATTCCTTGGTTATTAGAGATCCAATTAGGAAAGTAGTAAGCTGAAAGGAGCAAAGGAAAGAAAAGAAAAACAAAACAAAACAAAGCAGAGTATTTCAAAATTCAAACAAACAACAGAGAACCACTTATTTCCAGCTCAATCAAAATTTGCTCCTAAGAAATGGGAGGGCAATCGCACTAACAACACCCTTGATCTTGTTAGGGTCTTCTAAATTGAATAGATGTTGAATAGATGTTGGCCTTGGCATTCTTTAAATGAAACCCATGGCTAGACATTCAGGTCTAAATTGGTGATCAAGAGAAGGATACCTAGTCCTGAAGCTGCCTTCACCTGACTACATGACTCTAGATTATCTGTTTATCTTTCTCAAACTCCACAGAAGTTCCTTCAAGTGTAAAATTGATGTGGAGAACAAAGGCAAAAGAAATGCAGATAAATTAAATGTCCTTATAACCTGCAGCCCATTGACAAATACTTGAGGCAGGCAGAGTATAACGTTCCTCCAGGAACTCCCAACTGTCTTAATGTTAATACTTTGCTAGAGGAGGAAACTACCTTAGCTTGACAATGACCAGGCCTCCAGTACCTTGTGGGTCTGCTTTAGCGTTTGAAAGTCCTTTCGGAATCTTCCTTTGTCTACCTCCCTCAACTCTGAAGTATATCATCAACTGCTCCTCAAAATCCCAGTGCAACTTTTTCTGCCCACAGGTCCTGTCCCTGTGCTTTAATAAAAAACAACTTTTTTGCACCAAAAATGTCTCAAGAATTCCTTTTTGGCCATTCACTCCCAGACCCTACATCAAATCACATCAAAATGAGAGAAAGAAGCTCAGTGACCTTTAAAAGAAAATACTTAAGGCTCTGACAACTTATAAGTCTGTTATTCTTAATTTTCTTCCACTCTGACAGACCTTCCCCTTTCTGAATTCAGAATGGTCCCTAGAGAATGCAATGAGAAACACCTAGAATTTCTCTAGAGGATTTGCTATAGAACTCCTAGCCAGAGTAAGGACTGGTTAGCTAAAAAGTTTGCCCCCTAGCAATGCAATCTCAGATAGATTTATCACTACCTCTAATTCTCACCTTTTTTTTTTTTTTAAGATTTTATTTATTTATTTCAGAGAGAGAGAGAGAGAGAGAGAGCAACATGCAGGGAGGAGAAAAGACTTGGGAAAGGGAGAAGCAGACTCTTCACTGAGCAGAGAGCCCGATGTGGGGCTCCATCCCAGGACTCTGAGATCATGACCTGAGCCGAAAGCAGAAGATTAGTCGACGGAGCCACCCAGATGCTCCTAATTCTCACCTTCTTGCAAAAGCATCTTTGTTCTCTGTACTTCAAAGAAATTGTTCCAAAGCCCAGCAATAAACTAATTAATTCTTGGTATTTCAATTAATGCTATAATCATTAGTTGTCTTTCAAAAATAGTGTCATCAGCACAAAGGATCGCCACAAATGAGCTAACTACACAAGGGGATTCATAAACAAATGGGAACATTCTCAAACATAAAAGCACTAGATACAGTACCTTTTGCTATCTCTCTCTGTAAGGTGCACTTCATCCAGTGAAAGACCTATTATTTCATTCTTTTCTTAAAAGAATAGACAGAGAAACAAAAAGAAAGTCTGTGAATTTCTAATTCTGCCTCTGATGTGTTTTTGCTCCCGAAGCTCTCCTGCTGTACACCACCTATTCCAGCGGTCCCCTCAGAGACACAGCACGGAGACTACAATGGTCTGTTTCCAAAGTGACTTTTTTGTTGTTATCTCCCCACATGCGAAAAGGATGGTTTTGTTTTTGGAGATGCCGTATGTATAAGCTTTGTAAAAAGGAATATTGTTTGGAGGAAAGGAAGGTATTTGCATTTGGGGCATTTCCTACTAATTTATGGCTGAGAATTCCCTGTCCAGTTTAAGGTTCTTGTGATTAGCAACTATCTATTAACATACATAACTCTATTTTCCCATGAGAGAACTCAGGGAAGATGCCAAGCCTTTTCTCTAGAATTAGCCAGGTCCGTTTTTTAGTCACCAGATTTGACAAGAGATTTAAAAACTCATAATCTAATAGTCCATGAGAAAAAAGAGGCACATGTCCTAACCGCTAACATTATGTAATTAACAGCTCTGCCCTGCTCTAACAAATCACCAAAAACTTTATGGTTGAAAAGCAACACAAATTTATTATCATAGAGTTCTTAAGATCAGAAGTCAGAACTGGGTCTCGTTTGGTTAAAATCAAGATGTTAGCAAGGGTATGTTCCTCCTGGAAGTTCTAGGGGAAATAGATTTCTTTGATTTTCCCAGATTCTAGCCCCCTACTTCCCATCTTCAAAGCCAGCAATAGTGGCCAAGTCTTTTTTATGTTACATCACATTGTCATTGACTACCCTGGTCTCCTCTTTCACTTTTAAGGACACTTATGATTACTTTGGACCCATCCAGATAATAGAGAATAATCCTCTGATCTCAAGGTCAGCTGGTGAATAGCCTTAATTCCATCTACAACCTTAATTCCCCCCATGCCATCTAATATGGCATATTTATATGTTCTAGAGATTAAAATTTGGACATCTTTGGAGAAGAGGACATTATTTGACTACCACACCCACTAACGTTTTAAAAACCCTAATAACTGAGTGATATGGAAAGTCAAGGTCTAAGATGCTCTTGTACTCAGAACCTTGCCAAGTGTCATTGAACCACAGTTGGAGATGAGGCACAGGATGGATGGATCATTTTAATAAGTTTCTCCTTCCCAAGTAAATGCATAAAGAATGAAAGATTGGGGGCTGTCCAGTGCTGAGGTTGGGAGTCGGGTTTAATTGTAAATGGGCATGAGAGAATTTTGTGGGGAGGATGATAGAAATGTTCTAAAATGGGTTAGGGGTGGTGACTGCATAACTACATAAATTTAATAAAAAAAGACTGAGCTGTAAATTTTAAATTTATGTAAACAATATCTCAATAAGGATATTAAAATTCTCACTTTGCCTTATTTATAAATTTTATTAAAATTGTAAAAATATGTGAAATTCTGTGACATTATTTGAGTATGTGAAAAGCATGAAATGGAGGTACTTTTTTTGAGATTACTTACATGTATCCATTTCTACCATTTTTGCTAAAAATACTCAATCTTCCCTCAGACTTCAATGTTAATGACACAAATAGATATTGATATTTACAGAATTTACAAATGTTTTCCATGACTTAAGGGAATTCTTTTAGGTCTCCCTGCTGGCAGAATATAGGTCTGGGGAAAACAATGTGAAGTGGCAGCTCTTTGGGAAACACCAGGAGTACTGCCTTGCTATCATCCTTTCAAGGGCTTCTTGAGTGTCCTGCTCTGCAAGCAATCACATGAGCCACCGCGGATGCAGATTTTGCTGATATTGACCCGATCTCTTCACACTAGGTGAGTGGGTCTTCCCAAAGGCACAGGACTATTGGAGTGGAATGGCAATCCTTGATGACTACAGTCCTCTAAACATGAACAGAAATGGCACCAAACTGAAGCCCCTTCTCTTTGCCCTCTTCCCATCCACCCCACTTTACATTCACAGATGAGCTACACTAACAGCACTGCTGGACAGTGGCATTTTGAGAAGGCATGACCTGGAGCAGAGATGAAGACCTACTCCCACGCCCTCCCCCACACACCATTCCCCAATCACAGCTTGACCTGTAGCAGAGCTCAGGCAAGAAACCTCCATAGAAGCTGTTCTGTGGGTTTGCAATACACACCCCAACCTCTCTTGTCTGGCTTCTTCATATATTTCTAAGTTATGCTAAAAATTCAGTTATTTCTTTACCTGCTGCTCTATCATTCATTACATTTGTCACACATTATAATTATGAATTTATTTATCTGATTAGATTTACTGCCCACATTCATCACCTTGTTCATTTTTATATACACAATGCGTTATTTACAGCCCGAAACACAGAATGCGTTACATCAATACTTATAGATTGAAAGAATGTTTGAGGAAATATTTCAAATGAAAGTGTCAGAAGACATGACTCTCTCAGTTCCTCGGTGTGGATTATTGAGCAAACCACTTGTCATCTCTGGGCTGCAGGTTCGTCAATCTCTAAAATGTGAAAATAACAACTTCCCTGCTTTTCTCAAAGGGTTCCATGAGAGTGAACTTTGCAAACATCTAAACCCCACAGAAATATAAGAAATAAACCTCCTATGGAGAAACATAGCAGAGAAGTTAATCCAAAGGGAGTGATAAAATGCTCATTTTTGCAATTAGGCTACATTTACTAAATTGAGGAAAATGACGCTTGGATTATATGGATCCCAGCTGTGGACAGAGAAGATTCGGTCCCTCAGGATCTCTCTCCTTTTAACTTGTGACTTCTCCAGGAGTTTGCTTGGACTGAATTAGCGAAGGTTGATCCCCTTCCCGGGTATGTCCTCCTATCCTGCCATAACGCAGCAGGTGGTCAAAGCTCAGGTGCCCTCCTACAGGAACTGTGGCTCAGGAAGCTACAACCCCTCATATTCCCAGTATTTAATAAGTGACATCCAGAATCTGATATCAGGACTCCAAGCCTTGATATAAATCACATGCTTGAAGGAATATTGTGTAATTAAAACAATCCCATTGAAACTAACTTTATTTTTCTACCAAGTGGTAGAAAATATAGGGAGAGAGAATCTTTTGGATCATTCCCTTTATATATTAGAATTGCAAATCAAAGCAAGACTGACTCGTTTTTTAGTATCTTTTCAACTCTCAACCATTTCTTTGAATTTGACCACAACCTATTGGCAAAACTGTAGGATCGTTTCAGAAATGGTGGGTAGCAACTGCAAGAGGTAATGACAGTTCAGAAAAATGTTACCTGTGTGAATTCCAATTACGTAATTCTTACCTCAGGTAATTCTGGAGCTCTGTCATTCATCTTACTTCATGCTGCCCACAAGTTCATTACCTAGAGAAATAAAGAAATGCAGCGTCTTTGGTTAAGATCTCTGAAGCAATTTTTTGGTGAATCAAACTAAGAATATCTTTCCCATTTAACACTTAATAAAAGCCACAGGTAATGTATAGCCCAAGCACTCTATAAATACAGTATATGCTGTTTCCAAGAGAACAATTATTTAACCCATTGAGAGGAAAATGCATACAAACACTATGTCAGCCAGCTAATTTTATCCATTCTATCGAGTGCAGAGAGAAGTCTTGGGACTATAATAGGTATCGAATTTGATATGCATACAAGTGAATTAGCTTTACCAAGAGTAGTTCTTTTTTTTTTTTATTTCTTTTTTTCTTTTTTAGATTATTTATTTATTTGACAGAGAGAAAGAGGTCGCAAGTAGGCAGAGAGGCAGGCAGAGAGAGAGGGGGAAGCAGGCTCCCCGCTGAGCAGAGAGCCCGATGCGGGGCCTGATCCCAGGACCCTGAGATCATGACCTGAGCTGAAGGCAGAGGCTTTAACCCACTGAGCCACGCAGGCACCCCAAGAGTAGTTCTATCTCTCTGTTGTTTAATTGGCAATCCAGGGAACCCGGGCCATTATTTGCTAGAGGTTGGTCCTAACATTAAGAATGCTACTCGGACAGTCAACTATATAATTAAAGGATTTACAGAAATCACCTAAAGTCTCTCTCCAAATTTTCTCTCAACTAGACAAATTTCAATATAAGTGGTTCTTTCTTTTCATGAGATTAGTTGCATTAAAAAGTTTGATACTTGAAATTAATTATCAGCTAATAGTACCTGAACTTATTCAACCACTTCCCATCAAGAAAGAGTAGAGAAGTTAATCCTAATGGAGTGATAAAATACTCATCATATTCAATAAATAATTTCTGAATACTCCACTCAATACATTGTTTGAGGTCCTTGAACAAAATATAATGATGAAAAATATTATATTAAGTTCAAACCAAGTGGCCCTGCTATAGTGAAATGGCTGGAAAAGGTACTTAATTAGAGCACAGCAGGGACTGGACTATAAAATTAATCATCTGATCTCCACTTCGTAACTGTTGTCATCAGGCTTACTGGAATCTACTTAAATAAGTTTCCAAAATTCAAATAATAAAACTTCAAGGTTTTCAATAGCAGCTGAAATTAATCCACTATTCCAAGAAGAACTGCATCAGTTCTATTTCCTTTCATGCAAATATAACTGTAATAAGGTTTGTTGCTAATTCATAATTTGTCCTTTTATTGCTTACTCTTTGGAAACTTTTACTTGGTTTAAGTCTGGACTACACCAAAATCTCAAATTTTTCAGTAAATTGCCCATTTGAATCACTGGAGGAAACAGAAAAATCACATCCCTTTAAAGGTCACATCAGGATTATGCCTAATAATGTTGGTATTAAGTAATAAATCTGGCAGTTTCAGCATTTTCAGATTATGAGTACTGTCATATAAGTGTGCAGTATTTAGTTTTCTCAAGCAATCTCTAAAACAACATATATGTTGTTTGAATATAGTGCTTAAATAATGAAAGCATACATTGATACTTAAAAGTGTATTTATGCACGTTTCTATATAATTTCATCCTCCTAACAGTTCAAAATATTACTTAAAACTCCTAATTTTTACTGTGGAATGCTTCAAAAAAATCTTTAAAAGTTGCTTCATGTAATTTCAACAATTATAAATTCACAGCCAA